>BQKN01065918.1:452742-464783 GCA_022839385.1 Asparagus kiusianus | reverse complement strand
ATACACGTTTTGGTTTTATAGTTTTTAGTTTAAATATGAAACAAGTGAATATAATTAAAAAATACATACTTGTTTCATATTTATATGCTTATATATGATTTCATCAATATCAAGTTTATTTAATTCAATGAAATCATGTTTTATTACATAGTATATGCATTTTTGAGAAAAGATTGTGTTTCGGGTTTATGGACTTGACATTACTAGCGTATATCTTTTCCCAAGTCTATAAAGCCTATAAGAGTTTTTAAAACTTTGGTTTATGTCAAAACATCAAATTCAAAAATATCACATTTTCATGTTTTTGACATTTTTGCAAAATGAAGAGACTTTTCGTTTGGGGGATGCAATTTGAAAAATTATTTTTGTAACATGTTCATTATCATGTTTAAAAGCATTCCCCAAAGTTTTACATTTTACTGAATATATTTGCTATTTTTAAAAGAAGTTTAAAATTAGATTTACTGTTAAAAACAGGCTAATAATGTGCTATCAGTCGACTGATGCAAGAGTTCAGTCGACTGATAAAATCGCCTAGTTTTCATTTCTTATTCGGTCGACTGATGAGGTCATCAGTCGACTGACAAGATTCATCAGTCGATTGATAACCTGTTAGTAGCATGTAACAGTCAGCTCGTTAGTTGACTGATTCAGCTCATCAATCGACCGACGTCTATAACGGCTAGTTTTTCTAGCTTTGTCTTGTTTTGGGTTTTTGGTCTTTTTGCTTTGTTTTTCTTGTGTTTTGGGGTCTCTATAAATACCCCTCATACCTTAGACCTAAAACCCATGAAGAGAAAAGTTTTAAAAGAGTTTTACAAGTTTGTTTAAGGGTTTCAAGTTTGTTTCAAGTTTCGGTTTGTGAAGAAATTTTCACAAGAGCTAGAGAAGAGCACCATTTGTGTTTGAGCTTCACTCCTCTCTCTCTCTCTCTCTCTCTCTCTCTCTCCCTCTCTCTCTCTCTCTCTTGTCATCTTTAGAGAAGTGTTTCTAAACTCTATCTAGCTTTACATTTACATATTTATTTCTTTATCATTTTTATTAAAGCTAGATTTATAATTAAGTTTAGATTTGTTTTATTTATTAAATCTCATTGTTAAAGACACCCACTTGAGCTTTTAGTTTTTTCATACATAGTATTATTGGGGTTGTGAGAGTTTGTAACATTGAGTTGAGCTTAATTGAGTTCTTACATTGTTTAGAGAACAACCATTTGATTTGTGAGCTAGAAAACTAAGTGTAAAGTTTTCGGTGAGCTAGAAAACTGAGATTGTGAGGTGTAAACATTTTCGAGTGAGCGTTGAAACCCAGTGTGATAGTGGATTTCTCTCCGGGAGTGGGGAGCGGAGACGTAGGTCGGAAGGACCGAACTCCGTGGTCATTTGCTTGTGTTTGTGTTAGTTTATTTGTGCACTATCACTCTTATTTGTTTTTTTATTTCACCATTGTTTATATTGCTTATCCTTGCATATATCTTACAGTATATCATATTTGCTAGGATATTTGTTAATTAATTTTAATTAATATTAAATCGGATTAGATTAGTATAAACCCTATTCACCCCACTCTAGGGTTCTTTCCTAGTGGTATTAGGTTCTAACAATTGGTATCAAAGCTTGATGCTTTTTGATTTAAGGTTTAATCATCTTGAGTTAAAGATCCAAATTATATTTTTGTGCTAATCTAGTTTTGAAATTATTTTTTCATATTGCTTGTATATTTATATATTATTGACATGCATACTGCACCTTGTTTAGGCATGATCCTAACGTTTCTTCATCTTTTAATGCTTTCCCCTATGACCAATGGTGTTCTAGATTTAATATTTTTGTTAGATCTAGATATTTTGATTTATGAAAAATAATTGACAATGCTTATACTTTACCCACGTCAAAGAAATCCAAGTGTAGTAAAATGATAAAAGAATGTTTATTATGAACAAGCTCTTGTTAGAATTTTTACTAAATGCTTTTGATTCATCTATTTCTAACAAGTTTGTTCATTTTGATAGTACTTACAATTTATGAAAATTCATAGAAGCACATCAAAGGAGCTTGGAGGTAATCCGACAAGCTTTGGCGGCTTCCTCTTCAAGTTCTATTAGAGCATCATCATCTTGCACATGGCCACTAGGCGATAGCCCTAGTGTGGTAAGCGATTCAGAATCCGATAGTGAATTATCCGTTAATGAACTCACATGTGCATATGATAAGTTAATACATGCCTACACTAAGTTGCATAATAATTTCATTAATTTAAAAAGTAAGCATGTTGCATTAAAATCCGATCATGAGGAGCTAGTGTCCAAATTTAATGTTATTGCAAAAGAAAATACTATGCTTAAAGAAAATAATGACTTGTTAAATTTGGAAAATAAAAAATTAAACTCATCCATTTCTAGCTTATCGCATGCTAAGAATAATACCATATTAGAAGTAGAGAACATTAGAAATGAGTTTAATTCTTTTAGAAATGATCATATATGTTCTACTTCTAATGTTAATGCACATGTGCCTAATGATGAGTTGAATGATGTTAAAAATTATATTATCTCTTTAGATTCAACTCTTAATTCATGCATTGTTAATCATAAAAAACCTATGGATATGTGTTCCAGGTCTATTGCAAAATCATCCACTCATTATGCACACATATATAACAAAGTTTACAAATGTTCCATTTACGTCGAAAAGGCCATCTAGCTAAATTTTGCTATGATGCACACAAACATAACAATGATAATGATAATTTTGTATCTCATCAAGTTTCTTCATCATACACACATGCACATGTTCACAATGTTCATCATAAACATGCATGTGTGTTAAAATATGATCTATGTGGTCGGTTTGGCCATTTGACAAAGTTTTGCTTTGATTTGAAATAGATTTCACTTTTGTCAAATAATTTTAAAAGATCACAAAAATTGAAGTATGATCATTATGGTGGATTTGGTCATGTGACCAAGTTTTGTTTTGATTTGAAGAGTGTTTCTTATTTGCATAATAAAAGAACATCTTTTCTTGCAAATTATTCCCGTGCACATCCACATGGTCTACATACTCAAATGCATCCTCTTCATTGCACTTATTACAATCAAATGGATCATTTGCATAAATATTGTTATGACCGGACTCGTACACCACATGCGCCCAAAAGGGATCATAATCCTAGGGCATTGATCTTTCATGATAGGGGTTACTCCCTAGACTCTCCGGTACCAAGAGTAATTGGGTACCAAAATCTTTTTAATTTTTCTAATCAAGTTTTTTAATGTTTTTATATTTTATTTCTTGGTTTTGAAAAATGTGTTTTGAAATTCTTGAAAATGAAAACATTTTTTAAGTCAATTCCTTTGTTTTCATTTTATTAATTTTTATTTTTCATGAGAGGTTTGTGTTTAAGTAACCCCCGGATTTGTTTCATGTTTACCGGGTGATATATGTTTATATGAGTTGATGTGGTTGCCTCTTTTGATTCTTGTTGAAATTGATATTAGTTTAAATTTTGATTTATGATTTCATTTGAGTGATTTGTTTTCATTTGAAAACTTTTTTCATTATACTCATGTTCTTCTTTCTTTTAATTTCATAAATTTATTTTATACATTGTTTTCTGCTTGTGTATTTAGGCACACTTTTTCATATTGACATATCTATATGTGTTCTTATTGTATTTTTGTATGTGAGTTTTGATTAAGTATAATTTCATCTTGCTTGCTCACATGTTTGTCTTGGTCTTCATTGCATATTTTCGTTAAGGCTTTTTGATAGGGGAAGCTATTCCCTATTATTTGTTTCTATACTCACTATGCTTATAGGTAGGGAGAGCTTTCGCTTTCTTATTTTTTATATCCCCCTTTTTGATGTTGCCAAAAGGGAAGAAATATGTGAGTATATTTATGTTTTTGAGTATTATACTTTATTGTTTATTTTATATATACTCTTTGTATAAATTGTTTGTCATCATCAAAAATAGGGAGATTGTTGGCCTTTTGGTTTTGATGATGTTCTAACAAATAATTTATAACTAATATTGTTTATATGTTGTTTGTGTTTTCTTATTTATTCTAGGCAAACAATATGTTAGAGATTGGATGGAATTACGCCATAATGATCATATCCAGTGGAGGTTGACGGAATAGTGGAGTGAAGCCATGCAATTCAAGTTAAAGATGAAAGGTCCTAGAGGGGGGGTGAATAGGATTATGAAGTAATAAATATGTAATTAAAAATAAGACAATGGAATACACCATAAAATAAAATACAAAAACAAAATATGGGAGATGAGTTAGGAAATAGTTAGCCATTTGTGACACGCGATATGTTCACGAGGTTCGGTCCTCTGACCTACGTCCCTGCTCCCCACTCTCGAGGAGAATTTCACTATCACAACCCGGTTTGGAAGCAAAAACTTCTACACAATGATCTCTTCTTGAGATCTCACAACTACACAGTAGATCTTCACAAGATCTTGCTCTCCACATGTTTACAAAGAACAGTAAGAAGCTCTCTTACAGCAACCCTATGGCAAGAAGAAGATATTCCAATTGAAGCTTGGGATGTGAGATTTGCAAGTGTGAAAACAAATTGAGGGAATTTGAAAAATGAAGCTCTTTTAAACATAAGAATACAAACTCAATCAATTTCTCTTGCAAAGTTAGTTTTGAATTAAATAGGATAGTTGGGTATAAATAGGCAATCCTAGGAAGAAGCTAAAAACCCTAGAAAAAGACAAAAAGGACCAGATCCCCAAAATCTGGAAGCTGGCAGAAGCTAGCCGTTACAGTAGCGGTGGTTGACCGCAGATCCATTGGCGATCGACTGCGAGAACTAGCCATTACGAAAAAAACTCTCTGGACTTTTCACGGTCAAACACAGAACCAAGTCCGGTCGACCGCGAGAACCTGCCTAGCTCCCAGACTCTCTGGACTTTTCACGGTCAACCGCAAAACCAAGTCCGGTCGATCGCGAACTGACACAAAACATACACAGAGTTTTAAACAGGTTTTTGACTTTGGAAAATTGTAAAAAATTATTAAACAACTTTCAAAAATTGTAAAACTCTAAAAATATTTTTAAACAAGAAAACAAACTCGTTTGACAAAGGATTTTACAAAAAGGTCCTTACACTTGTGAAAACTTATTGTTTAGCAAAATAATCAAAATACGAGTTTTGAAAGTGTGTGTGTCATCCTAAGAGCTTCAAATGCAATCTATCAAACTACTTGCCTACATTAAGCACTGCACTAGAGAGAAATAAAATTACAAATATCCCTCACATATAAGTACATAGCTTGAGTTTTGATATTTGCTTTATTCTTGATGAAGCTCCTAATATGATATTGTACTCTTGGTAGCTTTGCTTTACCAATTTGCCTCCACCTCCTTGATTTCATCATTGTAGCTTGATAATCCATCCAATCCTCCAATTAAGGTACTAATGAGCTTGATATTCTTATAATCTATAATATCACTCAACAACCAATTAGTACTAATAATGATGGTTGTAAATCATCATCAAAAACATAAAGGCTAACAATCTTCCCCTTTTTGATGATGACAACCAACAATTATTCAAGAACAAAATAAAATCGAATATATAGCTCATAGATAGTTGCTCCCCCGATCTATAAGGCTCTCTTCCCCTAACTATGTGTACAAATGAGGAGATTTCTCTCCCCTTTTGTCACCATAAAAAATGGGGTACACAAAAAAATATACGCAAGAACCCACAAAATACACCTCAAGCATTGGCCTACCCATATCACATTCCTCAAGTGTTTGGATTTACGACCTTTCCCTAGGCATTACTACCAACACACTCCTCTTGGAATTGACCCTGTCTCTCCTAACCACTTCTCTTGATAATTTTGTGTGTTTAAACATGTTATGACAATGAGGGCATAAGGGAAAATAGTAGGATATGAAAATGAGAATCCGAACAAACAAACAAACAAACAAACAAACAGACTCAAAGAATGCACATGCCCAACCTATTTCTTATGTAACAAAAATCTTCTTCACTAAGAGGCTTGGTAAAGATGTCCGCTAATTGAGATTTAGTATCAATATAGATAAGGGATACATCTTTCCTCTCGATATTGTCACGTAAGAAATGATGGCGTACATCTATATACTTGGTTCTGGAATGCAAGACGGAATTTTTTGAAATATTGATAGCACTAGTATTATCACAAAAAAAAATTGTATCTTGAAAATGCAAATCATAATCAACCAAATTTTATTTCATCCATAAAAGTTATGCACAACACAAACCGACAATAATGTATTCCGCTTCCGTAGTGGACAAGGCAACACAATTTTATTTCTTGGATGCCCAAGAGACAAGAGAGTTACCCAAAAATTGATATGTATCACTCGTACTCTTGCGATCTATCTTACAACCGGCAAAGTCAGCATCACAAAAACCATAAAGATCAAAATAAGTGCTTTTTGGATAAAATAAACCAAGATCTATTATGTCATTAACATATTTGATAATTCTTTTTACCGCAATAAAATGAAACTTTTTAGGAGAAGCTTAAAAATATGCACATGCACAAACACTAAATATGATATCCGGTCTACTAGCGGTAAGGTAAAAGAGACTACCTATCATACCTCGGTAAAACTTTTGGTCTACCTCCCCACCACTATCATCCGCATCAAGCTTGATACTTGTACTCATAAGAGTTGGAGCATGCTTGGAGCTCTCTAATCCGATTTTTTTACCGCTTCTCTAGCATATTTGCCTTGAGAAACGAAAATCTCATCCTTAGATTGCTTGACTTGGAGACCGAGAAAGAATGTAAGCTCTCCCATCATGCTCATCTCAAATTGGTCTTGCATAATTTTTGAAAAATCCTTACACAAAGATTTATTAGTGGCACCAAAAATAATATCATCAACATAAATTTGAACTAAAAGAAAATTATTTTTCCGTTTTCCAACAAAAAGAGTATTATCAATTTTTTCTTTAGAAAAACCATTTTCAAGAAGAAAGCTAGAGAAGTGAGCATACCAAGCTCTAGGAGCTTGTTTTAACCCATATAAAGTTTTTTGAACCCGGTAAATATGATTAGGAAAAGAATAATCCATAAAACCGGGGGGTTGCTCAACATATGCTTACTCCTATATAAAACCATTTAGAAAAGCACTTTTAACATCTATTTGAAATAGTTTAAAATCTTTAAAACTAGCAAAAGCTAAAAACATCCTAATATATTCGAATCTTGCAACCGGTGCAAAAGTTTCATTATAGTCTATGCCCTCCTCTTGATTGTATCCTTGGGTAACTAAACGTGCTTTATTTCTAGTCACTATGTCATGTTCATCAATTTTGTTTCTAAAAACCAATTTAGTTCTAATAACATGAACATTATTAGGTCTAGGAACTAATTTCTAAACATTATTTCTTTGAAAATTGTTTAGTTCATCATGCATTGCTAAAAACCAAAACTTATCTTTTAAAGCATCATTAATCTTTTTAGATTCTATTTAGGATAAGAAGGCTACATTACAACACTCATTCAAGACTTTTGAGCGAGTGAATCCCTTGAGATGGACTCCCTTCTATTTGTTCCTTTGTATGATTCGGTGCAAACTTCCATGCCTTGGGAGTTCTTCTTGATTTTGTATCTTGTTGCTTTCCCATCCTTTTGTGTGTCCATTGAGGGTTTGTCATTAATTTGCAAGAGCTCCAATCCTCCCTCAATATCATCATCATCCCTAGAGAAACTATCTTGCAAATCAATATTAGTCTCATCAAAAGTAACATTTATAGATTCCTCAACAACAAGTGTTCATTTGTTGAAAACCCTATAACCCTTACTTCTAGATACATATCCCAAAAATATACCAACATTAATGTTTGAATCAAACTAATCATGGTGGTCTTTAGTGTTTAAGATAAAACATTTGTAACCAAAAATATGAAAATATCCAATATATGGGGTTTTGCCAAAAAAGAGTTCATAAGAAGTTTTCTTGAATTTAGGTTTAATTAAAACACGATTTAAAACATGGCAAACCGTATGCACGGCTTCTGCACAAAAATACTTAGGCAAATCAAAAGTATTTATCATTGTACGTACCATCTCTTGTATGGTACGATTTTTCCGTTCAACAACACCATTTTATTGAGGTATTCTAGGAGCAGAAAATGTATGAGTTATACCATAATGAGCATCAAATTCATCAAAAATTTTATTTTTAAATTCACCACCATGATCACTTCTAATTTTAATAATTTTTAAAATAAAAAAACTCTTTAAAACATTCATCTTTATTTGCAAGAAAAATTACCCATGTAAAAGATAAAAAATCATCAACAAAAACAAATACATAATGTTTTCCTTCTAGAGAGGCAACACGCATAGGACCAAAAAGATTAAGATGTAATAATTGTAAAGGTTTAGAAGTGGATACCTCATTTATGGATTTGAAGGAATTCTTAGTTTGTTTACCTTTGGCACATTCCTCACACATGGAGTCTTTAATATAGATTACATTTGGTAGCCCTCTTACTAAATTCTTCTTAGATAGCTTAGATATTGACTCTATGTTAGCATGTCTAAGTCTCTTGTGCCAAATCCAAGGATGTTTATCCACCGCGGCAAGGCACTTCACATCTTGATCTATTAGCTCATTCATCTTAAAGATGTAAATATTAGATCTTCTAAAAGCAACAAAGTTAATTTTATCATTCATACTAACAATACATTTATCTGGTTTTAAAAGAAATGTCAAAGCCTTTATTACTTAATTGACTAATACTAAGAAGATTATGATTTAGTCCTTTAACAAAATAAATATCCTCAATTGAAAGAGAAGGTATCTTACTAGTATTACCAATATCTATAATTTTACTTTTCTCACCACCACCAAAGGAGACGTTGTCTCCTTTTATCCTTGATAGGGTTGTAAATAATTCCTTATTGCCCGTCATATGATGTGAGCAACTACTATCAAGGTACCATAACTCCTTACGTCTTGTGCAAGATGTTCCCTACATATGAATAAGTTATAAAACCTTTAGGTACCCAAACTTTGGGTCCTTGAATGTTAGTATTTTTGGTTTCCTTAGGTACCTATATTAACTCATAATGATCAATGTTACTTTTAATCCTAAAAATGAGTAGAGATATAACTATATCTCATGCAATATGTGCACAAAAACTTTTTCTTGTATGTAGGAGCATGAGATTTATGATACCATTTTCTATCAACATGATGATGGCTAGAGTAGGCATGATTAGGTTTAATTCTATTATTTTCAACTCCTAACCTCTCAAATTTTAGACCTTAGTTATTTATATTCAAAGTCTAGATCTCCTATAATTTCATCTTTTAGAGCAAGAGAAGATTATAGTTGTTCAAACTTAGAATCACAAGAAACATGTAATTTTTTAAAAGAAGAGTATTCTTTTGCCATTCTTTTAAATTTAATGTTTAATTCTTCTAATGTGTTTCTAGTTCACATTGTATAAAGAATAATTCACTTTTGGTTTCGGATTGTACCTCATCTTCATGAGCCATAAAATAAATGTTTGGATCATGAAGAGCAATCTTAGTGCCCTCATCATCGCTATCCGAATCGCTTGGTTCGGATTTATCCCATCCAGCATACATAGCCTTCTTCTTCTTGTACTTCAAGTACTTCTCCTTAAGCTTGGGACAATCCTTTGCTAAGTGTCCCGGTTCATTGCATTCGAAGCATTTACCTACACGAGAGGGAAACTTATTGTTATTGTTGTTAGATCAATTCTTAAAAATTTTATTCATTTTAATTAATCTTGATATTCTTCTAGAGAGGTGTGCCAATTCTCTAGAGACATCAACTCCACTATCTAAGGAGGATGAGTCATCAATTGCTCCTTTGAGCGTTATAGTCTTTAATTTTTGAGATGATTCCTCGGTTGCCTTTGGGGGTACTTCCTCCTTCTCCTTGATCTTCTTCTCATGGACCTTGAGCTTGCCAATGAGACCATCAAGAGAAAGTGTTGTAAGATCATGATCTTCCTCGATGGTCATAGTTTTAGGCTCCCACACCGGCATCGAAGAACGAAGAATCTTGTAGTTCATTTCTTAGTTCGTCAATTTTTTGTCAAGGCCATGCAATTCATTTATGACGTTAGTAAACTGAGAAAACATAGCATCAATAGATTCATTTGGAAGCATTTTAAACAATTCATAATCATGCATAAGGCTACTAATTTTGGACTCCTTAACTTGGGGGATTCCTTCATGAGTAATGCATAATTTTTTCCAAATTCCGTGTGCGGTTGCACACGTGAAAACCCTATTGTATTCATTAGGGATAAGTCCACAAATTAAGGCATTCATGGCCTTTATATTAAGGTTTGCTTTGAGCCTCTCACCATTGGTCATACTACTACTACTAGGCTTCTCAACATATTTTTTCTCTATGATGCATAGGATATCAAGGTCAATACATCGAACATAAATCCTCATCCTAGCTTTCCAATAAGCAAAGTTGCTACCGATGAAAAGGGGTGGCCTAGTGGTGGATTGTCCTTCTAGCATATGCATGTTCATTGAAACCTCCATTTAGATCTTTTCTCTAAAGGGTTTAATCCTAACAAACAGTAGAAAACTTGCTCTGATACCAATTGAAAGGCCCTAGAGGGAGAGGGGGTGAATAGGGTTATGAAGCAAAAAATATGCAATTAAAAATAAGACAATGGAATACACCACAAAATAAAATGCAAAAACAAAATATGGGAGATGAGTTAGGAAATAGTTAGTCAATTGTGACACACGATGTGTTCACGAGGTTCGGTCCTCCGACCTACGTCCTCGCTCCCTACTCTCGAGGAGAATTTCACTATCACAACTCAGTTTGGAAGCCGGAACTTCTACACAACGATCTCCTCTTGAGATCTCATAATCACACAGTAGATCTTCATAAGATCTTGCTCTCCACACGTTTACAAAGAACGGTAAGAAGCTCTCTTACAGTAGCCCTATGATAAGAAGAAGAGATTCTAATTGAAGCTTAGGATGTGGGATTTGCAAGTGTGAAAATAGATTGAGGGAATTTGAAAATTGAAGCTCTTTTAAACACAAGAACACAAACTCAATCAATTTCTCTTGGAAAGTTAGTTCAGAATTAAATGGAGTAGTTGGGTATAAATAGGCAATTCTAGGAAGAAGCCAAAAGCCCTGGGAAAAGATAAAAAGGACCAGATTCCTAAAATCTAGAAGCTGACAGAAACTAGCCATTACAGTAGCGGTGGTCGACCATAGATACATTAGCCCTTGACCGCGGAGACTTGTCGTTACGGAAAAACTCTCTGGACTTTTCACGGTCGACTGCAAAACCTAGTCCGGTCTACCGTGAGAACCCGCCTAGCTCCCAGACTCTCTGAACTTTTCACGGTCGACCATAGAACCAGGTCCAGTCGACCGCAAGAACCTGCCTAGCTCCCAGACTCTCTGGACTTTTCACGGTCGACTGCAGAACCAAGTCCAGTCGACCGTGAACTAACACAAAACATACTTTCAAATAGGTTTTTGACTTTGGAGAATTATAAAAAATTATCAAACAACTTTAAAAAATTGTAAAACTCTGGAAATATTTGACAAAGGATTTTACAAAAAGGTCCTTACACTTGTGAAAACTTATTAATTATTAAAATAAATCAAAATATGAGTTTTGAAAGTGTGTGTGTGTTATCCCAAGAGCTTCAAATGCAATCTATCAAACTACTTGCCTACATTAAGCACTAGAGAGAAATAAAATTACAAATATCCTTCACATATAAGTATATAGCTTGAGTTTTGATATTTGCTTGATTCTTGATGAAGCTCCTAATATGATATTGTACTCTTGATAGTTTTGCTTCACCAATTTGCCTCCACCCCCTTGATTTCATCATTATAGCTTGATAATCCACCCAACCCTCCTATTAAGGTACTAATGAGATTAATATTCTTGTAATCTACAATATCACTAAACAAGCAATTAGTACTAATAATGGTGGTTGTAAATCATCATCAAAACATAAAGGCTAACAA
>BQKN01065918.1:398318-447742 GCA_022839385.1 Asparagus kiusianus | reverse complement strand
ATATATATATATTGTATATGTAAATTTGTGTTCACTCTTCTCTCTCTCTCTCTTTCTCTTTCTCTCTCTCTCTCTCTCGTCATCTTTAGAGAAGTATTTCTAAACTCTATCTAGCTTTACATTTACATATTTGTTTATTTATTAATTTTATTAAAGTTAGATTTATAATTGAGTTTAAATTTATTGTATTTATTAAATCTCATTGTTACACACAACAACTTGAGCTTTTATTATTTTCATACATAGTATTATTAGGGTTGTGAGAGTTTGTAACATTGAGTTGAGCTTAATTGAGTTCTTACATTATTTAGAGAATAATCATTTGATTTGTGAGCTTCATTGTGAGGATACACTTTGTAATATACTTGTACACCGAGAGGAGTGTGTGGTAAGAGACAGGGTCATCCCAAGAGGAGTGATGTCGGTAGTAAAGCCTAGGGAGAGGTTGTAAATCTGACCACTTGAGGGAGACATGGGCTAGAGATCAACACTTAGAGGGTGTAGAGTGTGATTGCAAAAGTGTGATTGTAAAGTTTTCGGTGAGCTAGAAAACCGAGATTGTTGATGTGTAAACATTTTTGGGTGAGCGTTGAAAACCCGATGTGATAGTAGATTTCTCCCCGGGAATGGGAAGCGGATACGTAGTTCGGAAGGACCGAACTCTGTGATCATTTTCTTGTGTTTGTGTTGGTTTATTTGTGCACTATCACTCTTGTTTGTTTTTGTTTATTTCACCATTGTTTATATTGCTTATCCTTTCATATATTTTATAGTATATCATATTTGCTAGGATATTTGTTTATTAGTTTTAATTTGTATTAAATCAGATTAGATTAGCATAAACCCTATTCACCCCTCCTCTAGGGTTCTTTCCTAGTGGTATTAGGGTCTAACACAGGACGCCTATTCAATTGGTGAGGAAGAATGATAAGACATGGAGATTTTGCATGAACTAAAGGGCTCTGAACTAGGCTATGGTGAAGGACTGCATTTCGATTCCTACTGTAGACGAGATGTTAGATGAGTTTAATGGAACTATAGTGCTCACGAAACTAAACTTGCGGCTGGTTATCATCAAGTTCAGTGAGAGAGGAGGATAAACATAAGCCGGTATTTTGGATGCGTTCTGTGCACTACTAGTATTTAGTGATGTCATTCGGATTGTGGAATGCGTCTTATACATTCCAGACAACGATGAACACCATGTTTCAACTATATTTCGGAAGTGTTAGTGTTTTTTATGACATAGTAGTGTATTCACCTACTATGTAGGAGCATTTGTGATATTTGGTTCTGAGAATTTTAAAGGAAAAAACTTCTTCATTAGGTCATCAAAATATGATTTTGTAAAATTAGAATTAGGGCATGTGGGACATGTTATCTAAGGCGAGGAGGTGAAGATAGGTGAGAAGAAGATTGCTTCAATATTGGATTGGCCTTTACCTAAGGATGTATCAGCTTTGCGAGGGTTTTAGGATTGACAGGCTACTACCAATGATTTATTCAGCACTATAGATTAATTGCCAGGTCATTGACTAATATGTTGAAGAATGATGGGTTTTGACAGATGAATCTTGACAAGCATTTGAGGATCTCAAGAAGTCTATCTCAATCTCCAGTAATTGCTTTGGCAGACTTTTCAAAGGAATTTTATGTGCACACTAACACCAATAACAAGGGGATAAGGGCAGTTCTGATACAGAAAGGAAGGCCAATAGCCTATATATTGAAGACATTATGACCACAAAGAGGACCTAGAGTACTTATGCTCCAGATATATGTTGGCAGTAGTGCAGGCAATAAAGGTGTGGAGGACGTATTTTTTAGTGAGGAAGTTCATCATTGTCACTGAGTCACTGATCAATATGCTTTGAGACATAAGCAAAAGATTATTAGTCTAGAATAGCAGAAGTTTGTGGTGAACTTTCTCAGGTTTCAGTTTGATATCATGTATTAGCTCGGGAAGGAGAATAGAGTTGCCTATGTATTATCTCAGAAGAAGGTTTGTCTGATATTGTGGTTGGTGTTTAGAGAGGAGGAGGTGAGCTTGCATGCTATTAGTAGTGGTTGGAGAGTGTGGGATCTTTTTCTTCAGGTTGCAGAGTTGGATGAGCGAGCTCATGATATTCTTGACTTGATTGGTCAAGGTGACCTGGGGGTACAGAGATATGAGCTCCCAAGTAAGTTAGTATTCTACAAAAGCTACGTATATGTTCCCGGAGTACTATACTTAAGGGATGATATTTTATCTTATTTTCATGATAACAGAGAGGGAGACCAATTAGTTTGGCTTTGAACTTACGTCAGGGTGAAGTATTTTTTTCTATTGGGAAGGACTAAAGGCAGCAGTGAACGTGAAAGTAGTGAAGTATGATGTGTGCGAGAAGGAAAAATATGATCAGGGGGCTCCAATGGGGTTGATGCAACCTTTGCCAATTCCAGAGAGAATTTTGGAGGACTCGTAGAAGGAAATGGTAGGGGGTAGAGGGATTGTCTAGTTGTCATGAATTTGAGGCTTTATTAACCATAGCGGATTGCTTGAGTAAGGGGGTGCACTTCATTCTATTGAAGCATTTATTTATTATCGCTAGCGTAGTTCAATCTTTTGTGGAAAATATGATCAACTTGCATGGGATCTCGAAGGCC
Organism: Asparagus kiusianus; assembly: GCA_022839385.1. NCBI lineage: Eukaryota > Viridiplantae > Streptophyta > Magnoliopsida > Asparagales > Asparagaceae > Asparagus > Asparagus kiusianus. The sequence goes on along the minus strand of BQKN01065918.1, from coordinate 445,096 downwards.
ATAGTCTCCGATTAGGAAAAGCTAAGCATGAGTTCCATTTGGCAGGAGTTGTTTGCGTTACAGGAGAGTAAAGTTGAAGGCAACTTCATCATATCATCCGCACACTAATGGATAAATAGAGGTGGTGAACCACACTTTAGAGCAATATTTATGGAGTTACTATCATGAGGAATAGAAGAGGTGAAATGATTTTATTCTATAGGCTGAATATTAGTATAATAATACATTCGATTCTTCGATCCAAAAGAGCTCATTTTGAGGTGATGCATGGATTGTCACCGGCTATGCTATAATCTTATAAGCTGGTGATGGTGAAGAACTATGAGGTGGAACAGGAGCTATTGGCCAAGGATGAGATTTTGCATGGTGTAAAGAGGGAGTTAGCAAAAGCCCAGCCAACAGCAAAATGAAGAAGTATTATGATGGGCGATGAGATGTGACCTTTGAGCTAGGTTACTTGGTGTATTTGAAGCTGCATCATATCGACAGAGACCCTTAAAGAAAAGTGCAACATGAAGTTGTCACAGTGGTATTATAGGCCCTTGGAAGTATTACAACGGATTGGCGAGGTGGCATGTATGTTGAAGTTGCTAAAGTCCTCTCCTTTGCACCTAGTGTTTCATATATATTTCGATGAAGAAAGTAGGGGCTTCTAATTTGCTCATGGGTGAATTACCTTTATTTGATTCCAGGGTTGGCATGTTGTTAGTTCCTAATGAGGTGCTTCTCTATAGGAGTTGGGTAAAGCAACATACTAGAGAAAGCATGTGGCAAGTGTTAGTGCATTGTAAGCAATTGATGAGGGACGAGGGTACATGCGAGGACTATGATGAGCTCAAGGAGAGATTTCATGATCTTAAACTTGAGGACAAGTGTAATCTCGAAGGAGGGAAGAAGCATATGATTCCAAACCCATCAGTGTGTAGGAGTGATCGTGCTCGAGCGATGCACAACTACAAGAAGCGACATGCAGAGGAATTGGAGTCCGAAAAGGATTTGATTTGATTACAAGTAGGATTTGTTTAGGAGTAGGGATTTGTTTAGGAATAGGGAATTGTTTAGGAGCAGGAAATTTGTTTACAAATAGGATTTGTTTAGAAAGCCAAAACAAAGACTATTTAAGCCGGCTAGGTATAAGGGTTTTTATTATGTTTTTTTGTGATTGAAAACTTGGGAGAATTATCAATAAAACTACAGTTTCTTTTCTTTAGAATTCCATATTCGTTCTTGACGTCCTTGGGCTATGTATCTTGGTTGATATTTATAATTGCATAGAAGCTTAACACTTCAGTGGCATGAAGTTAATTAGGGGTCTCATCAAATAGGTTTTGTGATTTACTTTTAGATTACCTATCAAAATATAAAAAAAAGAGTTTGCACTCTTAATATATCTTTACATGTTCTTTTTCCAAAACATCGTTTTACATAGAAATTGAAGGGATGTGGCATATAGTTAACCATGATATTTTTATGAAAGAATCACACTTCCAATATTTTCCCATAACCCATTTTATGAAGAAAATATTAAAAAGGTTGAGCCTCCCGAATAAACCCATCTCCAATGCTTTTGCACCGTCCAAAATCTCACCCATCGCTTTCGACCTCCGCACTTTTTGCATGTTATCCTAAGATGTGCTTTAAAAATTGGTGTGCCCCAGAGCAACGTGTAACAACCACCAAAAATAATCCTCCAATTAATGGACCTCATCAACCTCTTAAAAATGAATTATACAACTCATTGACACTCGCTCTCTAAAAACCCTTGTACTTTACGTTGGCCGGAACCAAGTATAGTCTCCTACAGCTGTAGCCAGTTGTACGATTGAGTCATAACTAATGATCAATTATAATATTGCTAAGGTTTGTTTGATTATTGTAACTGGAGAGTAGCTGTAGTTGCATATAAATGGAAGATTTCACTTCAGGTAAGTGTTGTGCTTAACGGAAATTTCGGTAGCACCTCTGGTGCACAACAAGAGATTAAATCTCAACTAAATCTCTGTTTCACAAAGGAAACAAGAACCAAAAGTGATATATCTTAACAAAATGGGATATACACTCTTCCTCTCATCAGTTCTAGGACTGACTTATCGAGGGAACCTAAATAAGCTATTACAAATCACAGCAAGACAAATTATTTTTATGTGGTTCGGAAAGTTGCCGACGTCCACGGGGCAATGAGGGGGGGTGTTACTATTAGAGAGAAAGAGAATACAAATAGGGTTTACAATCACACAAAGTCTCACAAATTAAACCCTCTAACAATCCCTCTATTTCTCTCTCAAAAATAGCCGCTGTTTTTCTTCACCAAGCACAACCGAAAAAACGTCTGCAGTTTCTCCCCCTGTTTTGCACTCCGCCCAAGCCGACGACTGTAGTTTTTCTCCTCTTGGACGAAGAACCTAGAAACCAATTACAGCTATATATAGATGTCTATCGGGTGAGCCAGAATATGGAAGCACATGAAACGAAAACAAAACTACCCACGCGCTTAGCCTCCCATGCCGTTTCCCCTGCTCGTGGGTGTGGCCCATATGGCCCCCACAATTCTCCACCTCGGTAAAGTTTCTCCCAAAACTAAGCCGACACCAACCAAACCAAATGTATCACTTCTCGCGTCCAGTACGAAGTGAAACAATTCACGACAATGGACTCAATCAACAACAAGTCGATAACCCAAATGAGAATGCGAATAAACTCCAAACTTCGGTATCTACTCCCAAATCAGCTGCATCATAAAGACTGCCTACGTTTTCCCTTGCCTAAGGAATCAAGTCTCACGTAGTTCACCTAAATGACCGCGAATGACCTCAATCAACTAGAAGAGTTTGGAACCCTTCTCCTACATCACCAATAAATCTACGGCTGATAGCTCTCCTAATGGCCCCAAAGCGAAACAAACCAAACACCTCCTCCTGAGGTGAACCAACGGTCATAACCAAATCTAAACTATATCCACCAGCTGCACTCGAATCAACGAACTCATCATCTGCATCCAAACTAACATGATTTCCAATCTGTTTCACTTTAGCTGGAATCTCAAACGATACAGTATGACCTGGAGAACATTGAGGAATCTCCACCCATTGTGAAGTGGCATCACACTCCACATGCTGCGATATCCCAACAATCTGATCAACACTCTTTACCTGCCGAGAGTCAAAAGTGACATACCTGCTCAGAACAAAATCATAGTCTCTCAACTGATAACCACACGATCCTCTGAATCCCAAGTGTGTAATCAAATCAAATCTCACATCCTCTATGTAACCAAATGCTGGGCAACCAAACATCCGACGCAACCCAAAATCTGAAATAGCTTCACCAGATCCAAAATCTCTAAACGTATCAGTTGGCAACCTATGAACAAGATGACTCAAATATGTCGAAGCCTGAACACCAAAACCAATGCTTGACATCAAACGCCGATCCTCCTCCAGCAAGGAATAACTCACCAAATCTGCCATCTCATTTCGTAGCTCTAATGTTTCCCCTCTAATGAATTGTCTCTAACTGCCGTGAGCTCGGCACAAAGCCAGAAAAGAATCCCTACCTATAACAGAACGACGGGTTACCTTTCTGCCAACGCACTTCCTCTAACTGTTGTTGACTTCTAGGACTTTACACAATCGGGACTTGGTTACAACCCACCAATACCTAGAACAGTCACCAACACAAGAAACAACACACCTATTACCTCCCAATGATGCCCTCTTGGAAGGCCCCCAAATACCTAAATGAACACCCCTTAGAAGACCCCTCGATCGATGGATAGAACTGCCAAACTCCACCTCGGTCTTCTCACTCATACCATTATGTTCATAGGAATTCAAACTACAGGTCAAAACATTCCTCAACAAATAATGCACGGTACCAATAACTAAATATCCTAATCTCAACAAACACCACAGTATAGCCTAATCTAATAAAGTTATTAGCTCTCTATCAATCATCGTGTTTCCAATCAAATAATACAAATTACTCTTTCTAACGCCTTTCATCACAATCATGGACCCCAATCATGGACCCCAATGTGACCTTCAAATGTGCATCCACCAAGGTCAGCCTATAGCATGTTGCCTCCAAAGCTCCAATTGAAACGGTGCTCTTCTTCAACTGAGGAACGAACCTTACTTCATCCAACTCCGGAAGCACCCCGTCACTCATCCAAATACAAACGGTACCAATACTACCAATAAAGCATGCATGTGCATTACCCATGAACACGACATCCCCTCTTTCCAACTCCTGAAAGCTAGAGAACCAATCTCTCCTAGGGAAAATATGATAAGAAGCACCCGAATCCAACATCCACTCTGTAGAGTTGGTAACACAAACTGACGGTAGTACTGATAATAAATAGCCTGAAGAATCTGAATCTGAATTGTTGCCACTAGACTTGACAACATTCACCTCTGAAGCTTATACAGCTTTTTCGTTATTCTTCCCGGCTCGATCTAACTTTGGACATTCGGCTTTCCAATGTCCATCCTCTTTATAAAAGGAACACTGATTTTTATGAACTGCAAAGTGTGCACCTTTAGACTGCGACCTCCTACTACGGTTTGGACCACAGCCTTGAACTGCTAATGCATCTCCCGATGCCTTCTCGGAGGGTTTGTTAATGCTCTTCCTTAACTCATAATTCACCAACGCTGAGGTCACCTCCTTGTAGTTAACAGTCGTTCTTCCATTAATCATAGTGAGAACAAAAGTACCATAATCATCCTTAGGGAACGAACACAAAAGTAGCATCGCCTTGTCTTCATCCTCAACCATGATATCCACATTGGTTATATCCAAAAACAGCTTTGTGAAGTTGTTAACATGCTCCATAATGGAAACTCCTCTCTTCATCTTGAACTGGTAAAACCTCTTCTTCAAGTGAAGCTGGTTCTCAATGCTCTTAATAAGGTACTTCTCATTGAGCGTTTCCCACAATTTCTTCACTGACGTCTCATTCATAACATCATAAATAAAATCCGACGTCAGGCATGACCGAATAACTCCACAAGCCCTACTGTTTATTTTCTTCCAAACCTTATCCTCCATATCTATAGGTTTTTTTTGTAACTCAAGAGTCTCCTCCAAATTCTGTACGTCCAACTCATCCATCACCTGACATCTCTACAAACCAAAATTGATCTTGCCGTCGAACTTCGGAACATCAATCTTTGTATTATTGATGCTCAGACTCTGTATCGCCTTCGTAAGATATGATCCCGATGTGTATATTTCACCCATGTTGTAGATCTAACTCTTCAAATAAGAATCCTTCAGCGAATCCTTTGAACAAGCCCTAAGTCAAAACCTAGGCACTGATACTACTTGTTGTGCACAGTGAAAATTTCGGCAACACCTCTGGTGTATAACAAGAGAGTAGATCTCAACTAAATCTCTGTTTTACAAAGGAAACAAGAACCGAAAGTGATGTATCTTAACAAAGTAGGATATACACTCTTTCTCTCATCGGTAATAGGACTGACTTGTCGAGGGAACCTAAACAAGCTATTACAAATCACAGAAAGACAAACTATTTTTACGTGGTTCGACAAGTTGTCTACGTCCACGGGGCAATGAGGGGGGAGATCTACTATTAGAGAGAAATAGAATACAAATATGGTTTACAATCACACAAAGTCTCACAAATTTAACCCTCTAACAATCTCTCTATTTCTCTCTCAAATGCCGCTGCTTTTTTTCTTCACCAAGCACAGCCGAAAAAACGTCTGTAGTTTCTCCCCATGTAATTTGCACACTGCCCAAGCCGACGACTGCGGTTTTTCTCCTCTTGCACGGAGAACCTAGAAACCAATTATAGCTATATATAGCTGTCTATCGGTGGGCCACAATAGGGAAGCACAGGAAACAAAAACAAAACTCCCCACTCTCTTAGCCTCCCACGTGGTTTCCCCCGCTCGTGGGTGCGGCCCATGTGGCCCCCACAGTAAGTTGCATACAATTGTTTATTTCCTAATTAATATGCATTTCAACTATTTTCGAGCTACTTCTGAGTATTGAGAATTGAAAAAATATTTTAGAAGTAAGGATGACACGTAGGCGCCACGTAAGCATTTAGAGAAGTATTATAAGTAAGTTTTTCAAAAAACCAAACACACTTTTTTGCTTGGAAGTAGCAGAAATAGCATCTACTTTTTTTACTTCAGTTGCTTCATAATTACTTTTGTGCTAACAAACAGGCCCTAAGTTGCATACAATTGTAACAATTTATTTTACTATAACTATGAACAATAACTATATATTTACAAATTGAATGGCTTTTAGTTGCAGCTAATGACTTGCGTAAAATTGTGCCTAAACAAGATTCGACAAATCAACTCACAGTGTATGTCGAAAAAGCATGCACGCTGCAGACACAAGCACCTGCAATCCGCAAATACTAAAATTTTAGAATTAAACCAAACAATTGCAACAAGGACTACTACATATATATAATCGTAGTTACCATTGCATGCAACTAATACTTGCTTTGCAATTACATATATCATGCAAAGTTTCATCAAACAACCAAGACTGCTCCTAAGATTTTTACTACGGATTTGTCCCAATGATATCTTAAAGGCTACTAGATACCAAGTTTATTTCTGCACAATTTGGGTGCTTTACCCTAATCTAAAGGGGCAAACATGTGAGTCATCTCCACACCAGCTTCGCATGCCAATGACTTACACCGTTACACGTCGGTATAACTTTTAGAAAGATGCTACAAGCGCAATATTTGTGATTCACAAAACATTTGAAAAGATTCAAATCCATGAAATGCAAGGAAGACATCCAACCGCCTAGGCCTTGCTAGTATGGAGCTAGGTTTTGCTTGTTCCATTTTTAGTTAGCTCATTTATTTGGAAGCTTGAGCCAAGATTAAGTACATGCATATGATAAGACATATTATGAAAATATATTGAAGTGAGGAGAAAAAAAGGATGAGATTTCGCTCATTTATTTGGAAGCTTGAGTTCAGAATGAGTTTGATAAGATATATGATGAAGACTGAAAAGAGAAAAGATGAGAAGAACTTCATTTTAACTAATAAGAGAATGATGAAGCAAAAGCAACTTTAAAGCAAAAAAAAGGAGCCTATAACTTATTCTTTCACCTCAACTATATTTTTCCCCCTACACGTAGATCCGTCCATGTTACTTCCGAGGGGAAATTACATGAAATCCATAAAAACTTTCAGCGTTTTGCAGTAAATTCCCTAGTAACTTAAAATGCAGTAAACCCCCAATAGCTTTTGCATTTTGTCAAAAACCGGCCCTATTAAGTTTTTACGTTTTGTAGATAATAAATCCCATTAAGTAGAACTAAAAAATAACATAAAAATGTGTTTTGAAAGTTATTGGGGATTCAATATAATTTACCCAAAAAATATTAGGGGTTATCTACAAAATTTATTGGGGTTTACTACAAAATGCTGAAAGACCTTAGGGGTTTAGTGTAATTTACCCTAATTCCAACTATCTAATTTCTCTTCCATAGATTCAAATCAATAAGTTACAAATCTATCTCACATTTATTTTCTTCACCTTTTAACCAAATGTAAGGTGAACTATCTAATCAAGTTCACTTCATATTTATATTCTTGACTTTTAAAATAACTTTTCACCGTGCAACTATTATAGCATTCAGATGTAAACACATAGATTCGAGACTAAAACCACATGAACTCGACAAGCTGGCACCCCTAGTAACGTCTTATAAATAACTTATCTAGAAGTTAAACTTGATTGATGTATATATTTATCAAACAAACTTGCCAAAATTCACTTCACTAAACATTAAATCATATGAATTACTAGGAACGAGGCAAAAAATATGTGCGGTTGGTTTGGTCAAAATTTGAAGTTTGAAACCCATCACGTGCAGATCCTGACAAGATGCTTTTCGTCAGAAAAAAATGGGAAAAAAGGGAAAATTATGTCAATTATTCAAAAATGAGAAATTTTTGTGATCGAGTTCCATGTATATTTCTATTATGTATGGGCCTAAATATATTGTGTTGAATCCAGATAACTACACGCATGCAATAAGGTAAATCTACAACATAAACAATGCACATTAAAAACAAAAAAAAATCTAGCATGCATCTAGGAAACATAAACAACAAGATTAGGTTACCGATTTGGATCTTTTCTATAAGATCATCACGTCTTTCTTCATTAATGGCCGGAGGGCAACCACATCGTGTAACCAGCGAGAAGCCGCCGCATATCACCCCGCAACTACCGTATAAAGCAAGAATTTGAATAGAGAAGGAGATGACGAGTATGTGAAGGTTTATGGTCAAATCTTCCTTATTCTCATCATGAAAACCCTATTTTTATATATAAAGGGCTTAGAGATAGAATCCTACACTTATTAGGATTATGAATATCTTATCTCTATGATAAGATATTATCCACTCACTTATTTGGGTGTCTATCTCATAATAATAACCAACATACTCCCACTCACACAAATGAGTTGGTGTCATTTGTTGCTCCCTGAGCTGACTCCCTAAGTCGTTGACTCCCCAAGTCAAAGTCTCCTGGTGAATCTCCTTCCTCTTCAAATCCATGTCCATATATCAATAGTGCGGCATGGACCGCTAAGAACTTGCAAGTAGGTAGCCTTGTAGCTAGATCCATTAGGATCGATACAAAATCTCCCTAAAAGAAAATACACAACAAAAAGTGTAAGTATGCGGTACATCATACCTAGATCTAATCATATCTGCTCAAGTACCTTCGATCACTCGAAGAAGCATACATGAACACTGTGGTCAATTCTTGATTCATCACACTCTTAGATACTATCCTGAACATAAATAAGAGTTGGCTAAGTGATGCAATCAGGATACATATCAATCGATCTTCCTCTAGACCTGAATAGTTGAGCTTGTTAATCACCCACTTTCCTGACACTATCCCGTTTCGGGTTCTTTTAATATTGTAATTAACTCAGTTTACAATAGAAAGAATAAAAATAAAACAAAGGAAAATTTTATTTCTTGGGAGTTCTTTTCTGTGTATCGGTGCAGCATCGATCTTCTATTTTGTTGACGCATCGATTAAGACTTAGGGTCTTTTACTGCGGGTGCAACCTTAATGATTTGGAAGATAGCTTAGTCTTCTCTTAACACTTTCACTTGATTGAATCTCAAATACGATGATAATAATCTCTATCTGTGTGTGAGTTGATCTCTCTGGGATTCAGTTTAATCTCTCAGATGGAAAGACCTTCTTAGATTTTTTCCAGTTCTTGGATCCTCTTCCTTTTTTCTGAATAAATGATCTTCCCTCATTTTATAGGCCAAAAGAGAGAGTTAATGACTCCTTAATTATGGATTAAGTGGTCATTAAAGTAAGAGATGATGGAGAGCAGTCACTCCCCAAAAATAGCTCCTAAAATGGCTATCTGGTGAGCTTCATGGGCTTGGTGAAGTTCGCTGAAGACATGGGCAGATGTCGCTGAAGTCATGAGCGAGGGTCGCTGTGGACGTAGGGGAGTCCTCTTCAGAAGTGGATGACTTGGTCCACTTGACTTGATGTCCGCGGAGTCCATTAGTTAGCGAACTTCACCTATGAGTTTGAATTTAACACAGATTCGACTCTAGGTTTGGCCGACTAATGACGCCTTTCGACTCGGTCTAGCGAGAAGGGACGATTCAGACTGGCGAGAAGGGACGACTCCTTGTGAGAAAGGCAAGAAGTACCGTCTTTTTTGTTGTCCTTGAAAGTTCTCGACTCATATTGGAGAGAAGGGATGATGCCTGTCGAGGAGTGTTTTGGGAGTCGGCTTGCTTTTGATTTGGTCGATTCAAGTTGATATAATCTGTTTGGAGAGTTTTGCTTCAATCACCAGGCAACCTTCACTGCATCTTGTTGTGAGTGTGACTTTGGACCCATTTGAAGTGTTTAGCTCATGGGCATTCACTTCCTGGATCCAAGCTGATCATTGGCCCAAGTGAAAATACATTTTGATCGTCTACAAGACCCCCCCACCCCTCAAAAAACTTTTTAAGTTCCTGCATTTCGATTTCTAGCTAGGATTGAAATACTTTGGATAAATGGCCAAAGGTGTACTATTGAACATAGCTTGAATTGTCCTGTGACACTTGTCTTCATTTGCCTACTTGGTTGCCAGAGGTATACTGTTGCATGTAGCTTCCTTAGTTGTAGACTTGTATTGAAGGTCCAATGATGCTTGTACTCATCCAAGTCCATACTTGGAACAAAGTTCACCTTTGTTGTTGAGGCAATGTTGGGAAATCAGCGAATTTTGAGTGATTCTGGGTATGAATGAAGTTCGCACAATTTTGGGTTGCTGAGCAAAATTTGTCGACTAGCAACATTCACTAGCTGGCAAGATTGGTCTTATTCCGAACTGTGTTGGTGAAGCTCATCGATTAGCGATGTTCACTTGTTGGAGAAGTTTGTTGAGATTCACTTTTAAATTTGCGCCATGATTTATGGTTGAGATCTGTTAATTGAAGATTTCACAAAATCCGTTGTAAATTTGACCAAGTTTTAGGCTAAGTTTTAGGTTATTTGTTATGTCCAATCAAATCTTAAAAGATGAGATTTTCTTAGAAGTTAAGATTTTAAAGAGACTATAAATAGTAGCCTTCTTCTTCCATTCTTAAAAGATGTGATTTGTCATCATCTTCTTCTTCCCACTATCTAAGTCTCCATCACTTAGATCGAAGATGCTCCTCAACAGAGGAGCTAAACTAAAATAGCTCCAACATGAGCTTGCCAAAGTGAAGGGCAATCAAGCGGATGAGCTTCGCATACTATGCTGGTTGGTGGATTTGCTGTTGGTAGAGAAGATGAAAATTGAACAGATCATCGAGAATAAATTGATCGCTTGGGCAAGTTGAATTATGCTAGAGATGCATGGAGCTTCGAGTGCTACGCTCCTCGTAAGACCGTTCAGTGATTGAAATAACATTTGAATAAGGATCCTTGGATCTCAACGAACAAGGACACCGATAGTAACTAGGTATCACAAACGTGAACCTAGATCGTAATTAGACATCGTGTGGCTGACTCAGCCGACATCAAATTTTGGCTGCGGGAAGTGCTTTCTCCCCTTGGCATGCTTTAGTCCCATGCAAGAGGGGACTTCTCATTCAATAGCTCTCTCCTCACCTCCTGACATAGGTCCTAGGGAGGAGTAAGTAGGAGTTATTTTCTCTGTAGTGAAAAATTCTTATTTTTCCAGTCTTATGAGATCGGAGGAGTACGGGCCATAGCTTGGTAGAGTTTGTTTTTGCTCCTCCACCATCACATTACCCATATTTTAGAAATATAGGGTAGTAGTAAATAGAAACAGATACACATCACTCTTGTAATTGGATAGTCTGAATGTCACCTTCATATTGTAGAGTCTTCAATCAATAAAAATAAACTTTCTGCTTCTTGAAACTGTCCATCTTCGTATGCTTAGTCATTACATAGTTTACATCCGAAGCAATCTTGAACTCTACATGACTCTGCATGAAGTTAATATGTTTAAAAGCAAAATTCAGGCTTCCTTGTATTGACGAGTATCAAATTGAGGTTCGTCCAATGAGGTCTCAAAAAAAATTAAGTTAGACTTTTCTCAATTTTGGAGACTTAGTAAAATTTTGCCTAGTCATTTTTGTAGGGTTTGCCCCAATATTCCTCTGAATGGGGTGAAATTTGCTCACTTGAGGAATAGTCATTTGGGCGAAGCTCAGTAAGTCGGTTCCGGCAAAGCTCAGTGAGTCGATTAGGCGAGGCTCAACCTAAGAATTTATAATTCGGGTCTTTGATTTGTATGCCTAAAATTGCGGCAAAGTTCATTTAGAGCGAGATTCTAGGTGAAGTTTGAGGCTATAATGTTTGGCGAAATTCAAAGTAAAATCTTCAGTGAAGTTCGATAGTGAGATCTTCATACTCAGTGAAGTTCAAGGCGTAGAATCTTCGGTGAAGTTTAGTGCTGGTCTATAAATAGACTATTTACCTTTTTCTGCTTCACTCTAATTTCAAAAACTCTTCGACTTTTCTCCAAGCCTAGTTTTCTCAAAATGCCCTTACTTTCCTAATCAATTGTTCCTCATCACACTATCTCTAAAGGAAGAGTCTTCTCACAAGGAGCTCGTCAACCAAGAGCTGAAGAGGTGCAAGCACAGGTGGAGATGGCAGTGGGTAAACTTCAAACCCATTAATGGTAATCTTCAGATCAGCCTAAAACTCATCCCATCAGGCTTTAAATAATGCCTTAAAAACTTAATCCGCTGCTAAAAGTGAGATCTTTACGACCACTTGTGGCTTTCCAATTATCTTTCATCAATAATGACGCAACTTCATTAGTGGCCGTCGGTGGTGCTTGATGTGACGAGCTTCACTCCTCAGGCGGAGCTCATTACTGGTAGAATTTTTAGGCTTATATAGTGGACTTCGTTTGGGCAGAGTTCATTACTCTGCTTTGAGCCATCTTCGCTAGCTTTATGTTCACCAATTTGGGTCCTTCGCTCAAGATTCACCTATCTAAACTGGGTGGAGTTTCAACAATTCGAACATGTGAGTGATGTTTGCTATTTTTTGTTGAACTTTGCTTCATCTTGTCAACACTTAGTTGATAAAGATGGTCTTCATCTGTGAGCAAGGTTTGCCTTTGGTGAACTTTGCTTTCGAATATAACAACTAAATCTAATCTTCATCTGCTAACTTGTTGTTTTTGTGCAGTTACTTATTCGAAGACTCTTGTAGACTGTTGCAACCATTATGGTCATGATGGACCTCATGACCCTGAGGTGGCGTACACTTTCGATGGGAATGTCCCTCTATTCTTTGAAGGCAATAGTTAAGATATGATAGAGACTATCCATTTAGACGACCATAGAACTTTATGGGAAATAATTACCAACATGAAGTTCTCAGTTTCTCATGAAGATGTCTCCGTGAAGCCACATTTTCTTTCTGGAGTCAAACTCCTAGTGGCAACTCTCTTTTTCATTAGGGAAGGAATATTGGTATTTCCAAATGTTATCAAGAAGGAAAGTGTAAGTTCGGTCCCTCCGGGCACAGATGATAAGTTTGAGACCGGCATCTTCAATAATGGCTTCATATTACATACTGGCAAATCAGATGTGTGCGGATTTCATGTAGGTGACCAGTTCAAAAGCTTCCATTACCGAGCGACAAAACAAATATCTGAGCTGGTGTTTCTTGTGGGGTTTTACTCTGTTTGGCTGAAGGGTTGCATTGTGCCTTCCTGATCAAAGGATCGCATCTCAGTCAAAGTGTTATACCCTGCTATGTTGCTTGTCTCTAGGTATACTGTAGCTCTCCTACCAGCTATGGTTAACTACATCCACCATGGCCTAAGGGAGTTAGCCACCAAATACCTAAAATAGGAAGACTATTGCCCGAGGAATTAAGTTCCTAGTCCTAGTGTGGAGCTACCATAGACGTATCTAGTGATATAGTTTGCTCAACACTACTCTCCATTGATGTCAGGTGCTACACTTGGTGGAGCAAGCATCGCCTTGCTTCACAGGTATGAATGTTCAGAGTGTCAAATACCTTGTCGGGGTTTGAAGCTTCTTCAGAATAAGATCATTATCATCTTTACTGCTATTTACCCTCAATTATCAATGTAAACCCTAGGGATGACTTTGAAGATGGCATGAGTAGTGAGTGCTTCACCTGTTTACTTAGTAGTGTTTCAACTAGTTGGTGAGCACTTCACCTCGTCGCGAGGTTGAATGGAAAAGGGTGTTACATTGAACTCTATTTGTCCTGCTGATTTACTTGCCAATTTGGTTATAATCAGCTATTCATTGAGAATTTGAATTTGGGAATGCTACGCACTGGAATGTTTGATAGATAGGGCTTGTGCTTAGTACCAATTTGTCACTGGGGTTATGGGAGCTAGATTCTCTCTTCCCCATCATATGCCCAACTATTACATGACGTTGGGGTTCTATAAATAGTACAACAAAGTAAGTGCTCCTCATCCTAATTTTTAGATGAACAAGACTTGCTTGTTTTGGATCAGTCGAAAGTACAAGGAGCTCTCCAATAAGGGTTCAAAGAGTAGAGCTCCTATTCTCCAAGAATTTCTGGCAAAAGGTGTGCCAGATGAGGGATTCGGAGACACCAGGTGAACACCCTGCACCTCAAAGGCAGGTTGGTATCAACATTTAGGAATCGACAGAATATGCGATTCGCTAAGGAGTGCCTGATAGAGGTTGGGCAGCAAAGGAAAGAGGCCATTACACGTTCCTACTCCTTTGCCGCCTTCGAAGAAGCAGCGTATGGCATCTCCCAAGCCTAAACCTATGCCTAAAGACTCTTCGAGGATCAAAGAGGAGTCTACTGTAGTCATAGTGCAAGAGTCTAGGGTTGACCCTTCAGGTGATTTGCATTTATATATTAGCACTACTCATCTTGAAGTGCCTTTACCTGCTATACGCTTCTTGTATGTAGGTAAAAAGCACGTTCCTCTAGACAATGATGAGGAACAAGTGAATTACGAGTATGATGACACTGACACCTATTTGACTGAGCTTGATGATGCAGGTCTTGATGGCGATATCAGTGGCTCTTCATATTTCCTAAGTCCTTTTAGTTAATTTTGTGTGGTTACATAGTTTTGGTGACTAACATTTCATTTGTTTAACAGATGATGAATCCGACTTTGAGACCATGGGTGAAGTAGTCCCTGTGATGTTTCTTACTAGCGGCCATTTTGAGCCCGTAGTCGACTTTGAGGGAGCTTCCGGTGTTTTGGAGTTTGCTCCTGCCATTGATACGACTGCAGCTCCTGCATCAGTACCTGGTTTACTTGTGTGGCAAAAACTAATCATTCATGGGTCTTTCGATGTTGATGATGATGCTTCGACCTCTCCAATATTGATAGGGGCTAGAAGGATAGTGCCACAAAGCCCTAAGCCTTGTTTTGATATGGGTCTTAACATGGCTACGGCTACTTTTGATGAGCTAGAGATCTCGTTTACGGTATTGAAGCTGCGTCTAAGGATGTGCCGATGGCCACGATAATAGTTGTGATGATCGCTACCTCGATTATAGTGGTAACGTCTACAACAACGTCCACTACAAATGTTTTGAACATCTTAGTCATGCTCTCATCATACCTCATGTCAGGTAATGAACGGATACAAGTCTTACCGACTATCTCTCCAACTACCACGGATGCAGTGGTGGTCTCCACAAGAGCAGTCCCTTCATATCACATTGAGGTCCCCTAATCTCTTGATCCTAAAGATTTAATCAAGGTGAAGATAATGATCTTGATTGAGAGTCTAGTGAGACTGTTCAACCAAAGTATTGTGACTGCCTTGCATTTGTAGAGAGGTTTGACTATCTGCACTCTTAAACTATTAAGAGATCAACTTGGCCTTTTGTCATTAGTTGTCGGTTCTACTCGTACCAAACCATTCAAGAAGGTGATTAACAAAGCTGAGTCCTACTTTCGAGAGCTACAGGAGCTGTGTATAGCTGATCTTGATGATATTGCTAAGATTGAATTCCATCATCTCTTGGCAACTCACCATAAGGTTGGAGAATCTGCTCATGCATAAATGAAGTGGATCAAGGTAAAAGTTTAAGGGATGAACGATTGCATTACATCAGCTAACTAAGCAGAGCTTCAAGGTGCTATCCAGGAGAAAGATGCAACAATCAACAAGGCTAATGCAACCATTGCTATAGCTCAAATTCATCTCGAAGTAGCTCAACGTCAGAAGGAGGAGCTCGAACTTAACCTGGCTGAGTTGACCAAGAAGTAGGATTCTCAAGTCGCGAAGCTTCAGACTAAAACTAAGAAACTCTCTGTCATTAGGTATCAGGCCGCTCCCATCGATCCTAGAATCTTTAGGGAACATGCTCAAAAGGGTGCCCATGAGGTTAGGGATTTTAGGATGGCTAAGTGTATTGCACAAATACATACTTTTTATCCATTTTTCCTATAAGAACCTTTTGTAACCATTCAACTCTTTTGATAGTAAAAAAAATTTCTTTCCTTCAATGTGTGTACGATAGAAGTGTAATGTTAACGTATCATAATGACATCTTTACTAGGGAGAATGATGCTGGGATCAAACTGATAGAGGTGTAGTGTTAACATAACGGTTTGATCAAGCTAACATTGTTCAGAGGTATAATGTTAATATAATAATATAATGATATTTCATAGAGATGTAGTGTTAACCAGTCAAATAGGATGACTGACAAAGGTGTAATGTTAACCGATTAGTTCAAAAGAGTCAAAAGGAGGACTACCATTTGGATGTGTAGTGTTAACTTAACAGTAGGAAATCGATAGAAGTGTAATGTTATCTGATTGATTTTTAATAAGAGTGGATTGACAGAGGTGTAGTGTTAACCAGTCAAATTTGCTAAGATAGATCGACAGAGGTGTAATGTTAACCGGTCGATAAAATAGTCTGACAGATTTGTAATGTTAACGTGACGGTTAGATCGAATTGACACTGTTCAGAGATGTAATATTTATACGATAGTGATGATGTATTTGGAGTCAAGCAAAGGTATGATGTTAACTTGATGACTCGTTGGGGATTTTGATTGAACTTTGGATTAAGAAGATCAACATCTCTGGTTAGAGGTGGAAACTTAAATGCAACTAGGATTTTTTGTGGGGAGATGATATTGGCCAAAATCACGTGTAGTATTTCTTGAGAAACCTTCCGTTGATTGGTGCCATGAGCCTATTGCTGTTTTGGTCAATTAGGTGATATGCTCCAGTTGAGTAGACTATCTCCACTACAAATGGACATTCCCATTTAGATTGAAAATTTTATTTAGTCTTATGCGTCATGACCATGGGTCGATGAATGGGTAAGACAAAGTCACCTTCTTTGAATGTGTTAGACCCTAGAGGGGGGTGATTAGGGTCTTATGCTAATCTAATCCGATTAAATGCCAATTAAAACTAATTAATAAGTTATCCTAGCAAGTATAAAATATAATAAGATATATGAGCTAGGATAAGCAAAATGAACAAAGAGATATATCCTATATGATGAAAGTATATGTAAGGATATATAAAAGCAACACAATGGTGAAACAAAATAAACAAGATAGTGGATGAACTAAATAATGAGACAATGGAGATATGATCAATGAGCACAAATAAGAATAAATGTCAAAGCACACTCAAACACAATCAAATGATTACGGAGTTCGGACCTTCCGTCCTATGTCTCCGCTCCCCACTCCCGGGGAGAAATCCACTATCACAATCCGGTTTGGAAACCGGAACTTCTACACACTTGGTTTTCTACCTAACCGAAAACTCTACAACTCACACTCTTGCAAACCCACTCTACACCCTCACAAGTGGGACCTAGCCGTGTCTCCCTCAAGTGCTCGGTTACAACCTCTCCCTAGGTTCATCAACCGATGCCACTCCTCTTGGGATGATCCCCAACTCTCACCACACACTCCTCTCGGTGTACAAGTGTATTACAAAGTGTATCTCACAATAAACACAAATACAATAAATGATTGTTCTCTAATATGGATGAGAACACAATGAAAGCTCACACTCAATGTTACAACTCTCACCAACCCAATTATATTATGAATGCAAATACAATAAGCTCATGTGGGTGTGTGTAAACAATGAGTGAAATAACAACAACTAAACTCAAATGTAAATACTAGCTTAATAGAAATGATAATCAACAAATAATTATAAATGAAAGCTAGAATTGAGTTTAGAAAAACTTCTCTAGATGATAAGAGAGAGAGAGAGAGAGAGATATGGATTGAAGCTCAATGAATTGATCTCCACTTCCTCTTATGGAATTCTTCACAAACCAAACCCTTAAACAAACTTAAAACCAAACTTAAACTCTTTTAAAACTTGTTTAAAACATTTTTTGGATTGCCAAAGAACTGAGGTATAAGAGGGTATTTATAGAAACCCCAAAGCCAATAGAAAGCCAAGAAAAGACCAAAAAACCAACTCAGCAACGACTCTGGAAACTAGCCGTTAGAACTGATATGACAGTGCGGCAGTCGACCTCGAGCAACAAAAAACAGTACTATGGCTCTGGACAAGCGACGGTCGACCGTGGCAATCGACCATGAAAGTTTCTGGACTTGCTACAGTCGACCGTCACGGTCGACCACGAGCCAACAAAACATAATCTGAAACTAGAACTCATGGCGATCGACCGTGGTGGTCAACCGCGAACTGATACTAAAGAAAAACAAGTTTTGAACAGTTTTCTAATTTTAAAACACTGTTTAAAAATATCAAATAAATTCCAAAAATTATAAAACTTTAGGGAATGGTTGTAGACATGATAATAAACATGCTATAATGACTGGTTTCCAAAAAGGACTTTCCAAATGAAAAATATCATCATTTTACAAAATAGTCCAAAACACAAAAATGTAAACATATGAATTTTAACATTTAGGCTAAACCATCTTTTGAAACTTTGCACAATGATTATGTAGACTTAATAAAATATATATATGATTATTGTTAAGTCCAAAAACTAAGAATACAATATTTTTACAAATATAATAAAAAATGAAACATATGAGTATGTATATGAAAATATATTTGTTTCATATCTATGAGATCAAACCAAAACATATATGTATATATATGTCTATAAATATACAAAACTAAAATGTGTATGTGTGTATATGATTGAGCTTAAAGTACTAACACACATAATATAAAACCTAAACTATGTTACCCAAGCTTGATCTTCATTGTAGCTTGACTTGGTAATCTTACGGATGAAGCTTAAACTTGGATCTTCAACTGAATTGTACAAAACTTCACCCCCACAATTTCGCCAACCTCCATTTGATATTGTTGTTGAAGCGTTATTCCATCCATCCTCCAACTCGTTGTTTTCCTAGAATAAATACAAAAACACAAATACTAGACAAATAATATTAGAAGTAAATTGTTTGTTAAACATCATCAAAACAAGAAGGCCAACAGAATGATCATTCTCTGACTATTGAAGGCTCTCAAAATCTGTGACTGGTAGATCTTGTTTCTTTGCTGAGCTTGAAGTCTCAGCTCATCTAGTGCGTCTAGTTCTTGAATACACTTTTGATGATGTTCTTCAGTTTTCATCTTCTCGACGATGGTGATTCTAGTGATGGTATCAGAATTTCCAGTAGGATCACAGCTTCACATTTGTAGATCAAGGAAAATGGCACCAAGCCAGTAGAGGTGCGGACTGTTATTTGATAAGCCCATAAACACTCCCTAAGTTTTTAGTCCCAATCTCGTTTGTTAGAGGAGACAAACTTATTCATAAGTTTGATGATGGTTTTGTTGAAATCTTCAGCTAAACCATTAGCATTTGGGTTGTATGGCATGGAAGTCACATCTTGAATTCTAAACTTGTTACAGAATTTAAAGAATAGTTTACTAGTGAGTTAAGAACTATTGTCGCAAATAATTCATTTAGGAATGCCAAATCTATAGATCACTTGATGTCTCAAGAATTTAATCACTTGAGATGTTTTGACTTCTCTAAGGGGAACAACTTTGGCCCATTTCGAGATGAAATCTGTAATGGTTAAGAAGAATCGATGGCCCTTGGCGGACGACGGCTGATTGTTCTAATGACGTTCATGCCCTATGCTTCGAATGGCCATGAGGCAACAGTTGGATGTAACTCTTATGGAGGTTGATGTAGGAAATCAATGTGCACTTGACACGCATGACATCTTTTAGCTATGCTATCACATCTGCTATCATTGTCAACCAGTAGTAACCTAGATGATGAAGTCAGTCTTGAAGTTTAGGACATGGTTGATGAGTACCACATGCACTGTCGTGCGACTTTCTTTAATGCTTCTCAAGCTTCACTTAGTAATAAGCATCGGAGAAACATACCGTTGAAGGACCATCGGTATGACGTCTGCAAAGCAGAATCATAAAGAAGCATGAAACTCTTCTTTGAATAGGGACCGGTTGATTTTAAACTATCAGGTAGTATCCCGTACAAGATGTAGTCGATGATCGGGAACCGCCAACCATTATCTTCAAAATGAGTTGGTATGATATGTGCTTTGTTAACTTCAAGAATTTGCTTAGGAAGCATAGTTGATGACTGGCCACTGTGATGCGCCTAGTAGATTTGGGAGTCAAGACAAGTGTGACTACAAAGGGTATGAAATTAATTAGCATGGGTGTTCTCGAGGTGGGCTACATAATTGATGTAGAAACCTTTGAAGGACTAAGCAAGCTTCGTCAATGCTTTATGGTAGGGTATGAGGTTGTTGTGGCAAACCTCATACTCTCCTTTGATCTGATTTACGATCACCTTAGAATCATCATGTGCCTCAAGGTATTTGACACCCATATCATGGGCAAGTTGCAGGCCAATTACAAGGGTATTATTATTCGGCTACATTGTTAGAACATAACTCGGTCAATGAATAGGCCCGAGGAAGAACATGGCCATGGGGGTCGATCACCACTATCCCCACTCCTACAATAATTGCTCCCTTTTAGTTGCGTCTTCATGCAACATTGAAGTATCATTGCCAGATCTAGTGGTCTGAAGCAGTATTCGACTAAAAGACTTCATCTAGAATGTCTTCGTAGAGTTTAGAAGACTCGCGAAAAAGATGTTCCATCAAAAAGTCAGCTATTGCTTGACCTTTGAGTACTTTCTAGGATACGAATGTCATATCATACTACAAGAGCAATATCGCCCATTTTACTAACCTAGAGTTCAGTGATCCGGGTTTCGTCATGAGTATCCGTAGAGAATTAACTCTTGAAGTGACATGGATGGCCTAGCCGGTGAGGTAGTGTCACATCTTCTGAATTGTGAAGACTAATGTTAAACATTCATTTTCGAATGGATTATAGCAATGCTTAGCACCAATCATAGTCTAGTTAAGGTAATAAATAACTTACTCGTGACCATTATCATTCTTCTGAGCAAGGAGTGCTCCAAGAGAATAGTCCATTATGCTAACATAGATTATGAGCAGTTTACCCGATATTGGTGCGGCTAGAACCAATAGCTTTGTGAGATATCCCTTGATCTCATTGATAGTTTCTTAGCAAGTTTTGTTTCAAACGAAGAAAACACTTTTCTTCATTAGTCTTTAAAATGGTTGACATTTTTCAAACAAGTTGGCGATAAACATATGGATATAGGTTAATCATTCTTTGAGATTTCTCGGAGGTCATATCTCTTGGATGACTTTTACTTTTTTAGGGTTGACATATGTTCCTTTATATGTTACAATAAATCCTAGAAATTTACCTGATGATACCCCTAGGAAGGATTTGGTTGGATTCATCTTGAGCTAGTGTCTTCATATAATTTCGAACACCATTCTTAAATCACGGTCGTAGTCTTGTTTGTGACAACTTTTAATTGTGATGTCATTGATGTAGCACTCTACTATTTTGTGCAAATGTTTATAAAAGATTTTGTTTATAGCACGTTGATAAGTTGCTCCAGCATTTCTCAGACCAAATGACAATAGTGTATAACAAAATACCCCTAAAGGTGTTCTGAATGCTGCGTGTTTTTGATTGTCTACATACCTTTCAATTTGATTGTATCTAGAAAATCCATCCATGAACGACATCCTCTAAAACTTAAACGTATTGTCAATCATGACGTCTGTAATAGGGAGAGGAAATTTATCTGTTGGACAAGTGAGATTGAGATCCCGACAATCGATGCAGATTTGGATCTTGCCGATCTTTTTTATCAGCTTATTAGCACCACGATGTTGGCTAACCAATTGGGATGTTCTTCTTCACGAATGAACTTGCACTCAATGAGTTTGTGAATTTTCTTTTTGGTTTGCTCCATCAACTCAAGATGGAAGCGACGTTACTTTTGCTTGACCGGCTTAACACTAGAGTTGATGTTAAGGCAATGTTCAGCCAGGTTAGGATCTAGACCCAACATGTCTTCATAGTTTTAGGCGAAGATATCAAAGTACTCTTAAAGGAGAAATATAAGTTCTTACTTTTTAGTGGATGATAAACTTTCATTGATGAAGATGGGTTTGGAGTTTATATTGATTTGAACCACTTTATCCTCGGTGGGTGGTTCGCTAACCTTGAAACGTGACTCCCACTGCTTCTCAAGTTGCTTTGCCCATAAATCATCTTCAGGATCTTCGAACACTTCAGATTCATTGAGATCCATGGTTAGGTCGTATGAGACCATATTGGTTGTGAATTCACTACGTAAGATTCTAAGGCAGATGTCAGAATCCCAATTGGACATGTCTGAAGAACTACTTAGAAAGTCATCAGATGTTAGTACTATTTATGGTTTGGCTTCAGGAGAAATATAATCGAGTCCTCATTTGGTTCGATTATAATAATCAAAAACTTCACCTTCCAGCATAAAGGGGATCAAATGGACTCTTAGTCCTCTATTGAAATTCAACCCCTATTTTACTATTAGGTTGTATCTCATTTTTACCATAATCTACTGAGACTGCTGGCTATATCGAGAGAATTCTGATGCTCCTTTAGTATCTTCATAGAAGTGTGATAAATGAGGTTGTGTCTCAACTTTTTTGAAGATGATTAGATTCAAGATGTTCTCTTTGGGGAAGACCATGAAAGTAGCATCCTCCAAGTTTTCTAGTTGCTTGTGAGTCGAGAATGACTCGCTTATCAGCAGATGCAATGTCGGTTCAAAACTAGCCTAGCCATCAGATTTTTGACTCCAGAGTTTTTAGACTCAGAGTCTAAAGAGTAGTAATAAACAAACTCTTCTTTATTAAAGATCCAATCACTCTATCTTCTATGGACTGATCGACACAGAGATTTTCTAGGGTAATTACAAGTTGATCTATATCCAATAGCTCAATATATGCTCCATTAGCAGTATCCTCTTTATTGGAAAGAACAATCTCGATTGTATGATTTTCATCATATAAGAGGGAGTCGGTGAAGTAGTTCTCCATCCCCTGTAAAGGATGCTTTTTTGCTTCGACTCTTTGTTGAACCCCCTGTTCATCAATGTATTTGAAATAATGATAAAGTGTTGAAGGGACGAGCATGGTGTAATGAATCCAATGTCGTCTAAGGAGAAGGTTGTAAGGTGTCTCGACGTCGATGACATAGCAAGTCACCTCTGTCTTTAAATTTCTAATTTGATACTTGAGTTGAATCTTTCCAAGAGACCGGCTACTACTAGAATTGAGACTGACTCATGGTCGCAGAAGTTTTGAGAAATTGTGAGGGGGGATTTTAAAAAAAAATTAAGAGCCTTCACGGAATTATGATCAATGCGGAGCTTAGATCAATGTGAATTCTCTTAATCCTTGACGGCCCTATGTACCCACTAATGTAAAGGGGGTAGATTGTGATGATAATCTTTGACAAGTATATCCTCTAAAGTGAAGGTGATGCAAGGAGTCTACTGTTGACATTGATAACATTCCTCGTGTCCTTCATCTTGAGGTGGTTCGATTATACGAGTGAGAAATGCCTCATTGTTATTTAGAGCTTCTTTCAGAGCTTCTCTCGTGTCCCTAGACAAATGTAAAGTACGAATAAGGTTATACGAGCTACAATGTTGGCCAGTTGAGCTATAATGTAATATGTAAAATGAGACTTAGGATCACTTGGACCATGTTGTAAGGCCTTGTTGAACCGAGTCTCCTTTTTCTTGGCCAATTCCAGTTGTTTGGATGTTCCGGGCTGATTATCATCCCTTAAGTAATCTTTGCCGAACTTCATTCCTATCATGGCCACTTTTTCTCCCTTTGAATTAGTTAGTAAAGTGACATGTAGATATTCTTCTTTGATGATTGTGGAGATAGCATTTCAAGTTTTTGTCTTACGTTTATTTTTAGACTTATGAAGAGTCTAATTCTAATTTTGGAGAAGGTTGGGATGTACCCACATTCTTTTTCCTCTCGACTTAGTGATAGGGATCAAGTCTTGGTTTTGATAGTTCTGACGGTCATAATTTACCACCTCCATTTTCGTAGTGTTGTTTTGAGCTTAGATTCCTTGTATGGAGACAAATTTGAGAGTCATCATATTGGCGGTGACTTTCTTTTTCTCCAGTTTAAGCTTGAGAATTCCTGATTCGACGAATGTCTGGATCTTAACCTTGAGGATGTACCAGTTCTTTATCGGATGTCTCAACATTTTGTGAAAAAGGCAATAGTTGGGGTTATCGATCTTTCTGACTTCTTCGGGGCATCGAGCTTCGGGAGCTTCAGGTGATTCCCTTTGTTGAGCATATGGAAGATGACAAAAGTATATTCATCTTTGAATGAATAACTACGCTAAAAGTTCTTCCTTGGCTCTTTTTACTGCTTGTTATTAGGATTTTAAATCCCAACTGTGAAAGTATCTTTAACATTCGATTGTGAAGTCTACCCTTGTTTATCTTTGTTGACCTTGAAGTTGGTGTGAGGCTCAAACTTGTTGAAACGTTCTGATGATTTTTCTGCTATCTCAGCATGTTCCATCAAATCCTTCCATGTGTGGACAGTAATGGCACCCATATGAGCTTCAATTCGTGCCACAAAATTACGTCGACAAGTTTGAAGTAACATCAAAAGAGGCATATCTCGACATCGTAATACTATATTGTGGTATCTTTCGATATACTCTCTGACCATTTCACTTCCGTTTTGCTTCTCATAAAGGAGTTTAGCTATACTAATGTAGGATTGCTCCTCATGAAATTGTGAGAAGAAATTTGATTCTAAATCTGCCCATGATCTAATTGAGCTTTCGGGCAAGTTCTAAAACCAATCAAAGGCTACCCCCTGGAGGGTGCCAATAAACAGACATGTCTTAATGGCATCATTGTCCACTACATTTCTGATTTGTTGATGGGGCATAAATGTATACCTCTAAAGTTGCAAGTGTACTACCATCAAGGTATAGTATAAAAAGTTATCGATCCCATAAGGAAGGTGTTTGTTGGAGGAAATAAAGATCAGTTCTTATGTTGTGTGTGTGACAATTAGGAGTGATAAATGTGATTCTGGAGAGATAGAGAGAGTGAGAGTTATTGTATGTAAATAAAAAGAAAACAAGATTGAGAGTGGATGTGATAAAGTGTAAATTTAAACAAAACTAACAAAAAGGAAGAAAGAAAGATTAAGAAATAAAATCAAGAAACAAATGAAAGGAAAATCAAGAATAAAGAGGAAAATAAAGAAAGTAAAAGATGGAGGATTTAATTAGAGATATGAGGAATCTAGAATTGAATCTACTAGCTAGTTTCATGCAATTTCTAGAGTTTC
Organism: Asparagus kiusianus; assembly: GCA_022839385.1. NCBI lineage: Eukaryota > Viridiplantae > Streptophyta > Magnoliopsida > Asparagales > Asparagaceae > Asparagus > Asparagus kiusianus. The sequence continues at coordinate 419,831 of BQKN01065918.1, read as the reverse complement.
CACAAGTATTAGTTCCACATCTTTAAAAAAGGGCAATTCCCTAGAGGGTTCTAGACTCAAGGCAAATCAAATAAAGGAAAAATAGACAAAAATAAAAACTAGACTCAAGGCGAATACTGAAAGAAAATAAAATTTAAACTACAAAATAAATTGTAAGAAATAAATGCAAGAATTTAAAGCAAGAAAGTAAAGATATGAAAGTAAATCTACTCGACAAGCATAAAAATAAATCTAAGACAATAGGGTTCTAGCCTCTTGGCTATATAAACAAGAAAAGAAAGCAAAATATACATTTATTTACAAAGAGAAAATTTACATCCCAAGAGGGTTCTAGCCTCAAGGTATAGCAAACATTCATCTTGATCTTCATCATCATCCTATTTTCATCTTCATAATCAAACAAAGAGAAGAAAAGAAAAATATGAAGAGGTGAAAATATTTCTTATTAATTGGACTAAAAAGTTACAATTTGGAAGGTTTTCTCAATTAAGAGTAACCCTCCTCTTTAAGAGGAGTTTTTACAAAATGTTTTACACCCTAATCCCTCACTCTCTACCCCTATTTATAGCCTCCAGCAATGAATGAGAACCCTTGAATTAAACTTACTTCCCCTTTAAATCGTAACTGCACATTTGGTATCGATAGTAGTTTCGATACTGGTATCATTACCCCTATCGATGCAGGTATCAATACCAATATCAATACTAGTATTAAAAATCTACCTTGACAGATGGCTTCATCTCATCGAGATAGGTAATTTTTATATATTATATATTAAATTCTGTCTTCCGGGTTAGGAGATATCGTTGTTTCTTTACAGTCAACCATATTGAATATGATTTCTTTTCATATTAGATTTTTGTTTTTTCCGGCTTCTATAGGCTACTTGGATTGATCCCAAGCTTCAATAAAAGGTTACAAAAAGAGGAAGTTAGAGTCTTTTGGGTTTTTATTCATTATTTCTTCATTAACCTGCAAATTAAGATAAAAACAATTATTAGTAGTATATTTATTCATATAAAATAGATAATGATGGTATAAAAATATAATAAAAATGTGATTATCAAATACCCCACACCTAAACTTTTACTAGTCCTCTAGCAAAGAAAAAAAAATTAGAAGAGAAAGAAAAAAAAATCCTAACTCACTTTCGTTAGAATCGCGGTTGTATTTAGCACATACAACAACCTTTTAATCGCGGTTGTCTTTTTCAAATATATATATATATTCTTCTCTTTTTTTTCTATAAAAGAATAAAAAACTCTCAAATGAGAGAAGAATAAATTCTTTTTATTATTATGAGACAAAATACAAAAATGTAGAATGAAAGATTCAACATGAAAAGCTCATACTCTACATTAACTTCTACATTATTATTGAAAATTCTACCCCGGAGGTTAAAAAGATCCAAAATGATATAATCAATGATGTGTTTAAATTATGCATTCTCCAAAGGTTTTAATAATTTTTGTAGCAATTGATGGTAGGTAACACTGGTGTCATGCATTTTAAATTTCTTATTGAACTTAGATTCTTTATTTATGAAGGTTTGCCATCTAACAACCTATTCTTTTAAATAATTTATCAACCCTAAGATTCATGATTGAGGTATGAAAATTTGGTGGTTATTTATTTTCCAATAATCTAAGTTCATCAACAAAGAGTTCTTCAAAAGTTGGGTTAAAGAAGCATGTATTTAACACAGTTTCCTCATTCTGAAATACATGATTTGATTTTTCTTATATCTCCAACTCTTCACCAAAGATTTCTTCAAAACTAAGATCTGACTCATTCTCTTCTTCTTCTATTGGTTTTTCCTGTATGTAATTTATTTCTAGAGGTTGATCATTTGATTGGTTCCGTGGATTGAAAATATTGAGATCAGCAATCAAATTCTCAAAAGACATCTTCATTTTACCAGATCTACATTTGATTAGAGCATTAGAAGTGGCTAAAAATGGTCTTCCTAAGATGACCGGTATCTTTTGTTTGGGATTGGAAACAAGTTGTGTTTCAAAGACCACGAAATCCACTAGAAAAATAAAATCCCCAACCTTAATCAAAACATCCTCTATCTCACCTATGGGGACTTTGACAAATCTATCAGCTAACTGCAATATGCATCTGGTTGGTTTTATTTCACTTACACCTAGTTGCTGGTAGACTAAATAAGGAAGCAAATTGACACTAGGCCCTAAGTCTAAAAGTGCCTTATCAATATAGGTATTACCAATGACACATGAAATGATGGAACAATCTGAATATTTACGTTTCAAATGTATGGGCTTTGAGAGCATATCACTGATATTGGCAACTAGAAAGACTTTTTTGGAACATTTATTCTGCTCTTCTTAGTGCACAAATCTTTTAAAAATTTTATATAAGAAGGGTTTTGTTCAATTACATCTAAGATAGATATGTTGACCTTAATCTATGTAAAAGTTTTTAGGATCTTCTCCTCCTGAGGGGAGTATTTCCTAGGCCCGAGTTTATTTGGGAAGGGAGCAACTAGTTTAAACCTATCAAAATTAGTTTCATGTTCTGGTTCTTGGTCATCGGAAAGGGGTGATTTCTGAATAGAGTTATCATATGGAAAATAAAGTTGTTCTGGTTTAAGAGTTTGACTTGGAGGTGTTCTAACTTGATTATCGACCTGTTTTCCTGATCGTAGTAAATGGATTGCATTCACTTCAGCTTTGTAGGATGAACTAGATCCTATGTCCTTAGGGTTGACCATAGGTTGACTCGAAAATTTTCCTTTCTCTCTTTCACTCATGGCACTAGCTAGTTGACCAAGTTGGGTTTCTAACCTAGTTATGGCTTGAGTTATAGAGTTAAGTATTTATCCGGCTGATTGCATAAAGGAATTCAAAGCGTTGGATGTTTGAGTCAACATATTTATGGTTTGTGTAGAGGCCTTGATTGTGGTTTCCAAACATTTTTTCCAAACCATTGAGATGTTTATCATGATCCAGATTTAGAGGGATATGATTTACAGATTGATGATGAGGAGACTGATTTGGATATGGCAGATTTAGTTGTTAAAAACTGGGTTAAGAACTAAAAGGAATTGTGTTTCCCATAGGAAATTGTTGGTTTGAAGAGGGAGTGAAGTGTTAATTTTCGGAGTAGTTTTCCTGATTCCATACAATGTTTGGGTGTTTTCTCCAACCTAGATTGTAGGTTGGATAAAATAGATTATTCACAGAATGCTAGAATATAGCGTTAACCTATCATTGTGGTTGATTGTTTCCTAAGAGAGGACATTCCTGTGAAACATGGGATGGAGAAAGACAGTTGTAACAACCTAAGGCGGAAACTTGATTAATTTGAGCAGGGGTTCGTTCTTTGCTTTCTAGAGCTTCTAACCTACGCATGATTGTAGTTATCTTTGCTCAAGAGGTAATGTTTGTCTCTAGGGACAGACCACTAGATTTGGGTTGGGGAACTGATGAAACTATGTGATCACAGTGTTCCTATTGCATGGTTTTCTCGGATAAACTCTCTAAAAATTCCCAAGCTTCATTGACATTTGACTTCATGAAACTCCCTTGACACATTGATTCTAAGGAAGTTTTTGAAGAATAATCCAATCATTCATAGATGATTTAGCATAATCACCATTTTCAAGACCATGATGATGATATTGGATAAGGAGATCATTAAATCTGTCAAAATACTTCTAAAATGGCTTACCCAAAACAATTTTAAAATTCATGATGTTGCTTCTAAGCTTAACCATTTTGTGGATAGGAAAAATTTTCTTTAGAAAGACGGTAACAAATTCATCCCAAGTTAAGATAGAATTCGTGGGTAAGCTATACAGTCATTTCTTAGCTTTGTCCTTAAGAGCAAATAGAATAAATCAAAGCTTGATCGTATCCTCGGATAGTTCCCTAATCTTAATCATAAGACAAACTTCCTTAAACTCGGAGATAAAAATATAAGCGTCTTTGGTTTTATTTCCTAAGAATTTTAGAAGCATGTTTATATAATATGGTCTAAGCTCAAAATTAGTTCAATTGACTTCAGGTAGCTTAATGTAAGATGGAATTGCATTCCTAGTTGGGTAACGCATATCTTGAAGAACTGGTGGATTAGGATTGTTCATTTCTTTAAAAATTGGTTCAAAACAGATTAAACAATTGGTATTATCCCTAATCCAACTTTGCATACACCAAGGAAAATTCTTTTTATTTTTTAATTTATTTAACTAAAAAATCTAAGAAAAATAAAAGTTAGTTTTTTAAGGAATGCTAAAAAAACAAGTTCTAAAAGGTAATGAGAAGGAGGAGAAAGATAAAAGAAAAACCTAACAAAAATAAATCAAAAGCAATCACTTGTGTCAATCACTTGTGCATAACAAGTTATCAATCCTACAAGGAAGGTGTTTGTATGAGAAAATCAAAATCAGTCCTTTTGTTATGTGTGTGACAATTAGGAGTGATGGATATGGTTGTGGAGAGATAGAGAGAGTGAGAGTGATTGTATGTAAATAAAAACAAAACAAGATTAGGAGTGGAGAGATAAAGAGTGGATGTGATAAAGTGTAAATATAAATTAAACTAACAAAAGGGAAGAAAGAAAGATGAAGAAAATAAAGTCAAGAAACAAATGAGAGGAAAATCAAGAACAAAGAGAAAAATAAAGAAAGTAAAAGATGGAGAATTCAATTAGAGATATAAGGAATCTAGAATTGAATCCACTAGTTAGTTTCATGTAATTTCTAGAGTTTCCACAGGTATTTCTTCCACATTTTTAAAAAATGACAATTCCCTAGAGGGTTATAGCCTCAAGGCGAATCAAAGAAAAGGAAAATATACAAAAATAAAAACTAATTCCAAGAGGGTTCTAGCCTCAAGGCGAATAGTACAAAAAAATAAAATCTAGACTACAAAATAAATGCAAGAAATAATTGCAAGAATTTAAAGCAAGAAAGTATAGACATGAAAGTAAATCTACTCTACAAGCATAAAAATAAATCTAAGGTAAGAGGGTAGCTTCTTGGCTATTTAAATAAGAAAAGAAAACAAACGATAAATTTAATTACAAAGAGAAAATTTACATCCCAAGAGGGTTCTAACCTCAAGGGAATAACAAACATTCATCTTGCTTCATCTTCATCCTATCTTCATCTTCATAATCAAACAAAGAGAAGGAAAGAAAAATATGAGGAGGTGAAAATATTTCTTATTAATTAAGTGTAACAAAAAGTTAGAAGGAGTTTTAACAAAATATTTCACACCCTAACCCCTAACTCTTTATCCCTATTTATAGCCTCCAGTAACGAATGAGAGCCCTTGGATTAAACTTATTTCCCAAGTTAATCAATTTTAGCCATAACTGCACATTTGATATCAATACTGGTATCGATAGTGGCATCGATACCCCCTATTGATGTAGGTATCGATACTAGTATCAAAAATCTAATTTGACAGATGGCTTCATCTCGTCGAGATAGGCAATTTTTATATATTATATGTTAAATCCCACCTTCCGAATTTGGATATATCGTTGTTTATTTGCGGCCAACCATCTTGAATAATTTCTTTTCATATTGAATTTTTGTTTTCTCCGGCTTCTATAGGCTACTTGGCTTGATCCCGGGCTTAAATAAAAGGTTACAAAAAGAGGAAGTCAGAGTCTTTTGGTATTTTATTCATTATTTCTTCATTAACCTATAAATTAAGATAAAAATAATTATTAGTAGTATATTTATTTATATAAAAGATAATAAGGGTATAAAAATATAATAAATATATGATTATCATTTGCTGATGGAAGTAGCAGATATATTGGTTCGGGGAACCTTTGCCAAGAATGTATATAATGTAGGTGGCTTAAATTTCATTGAATAAGGAACCATGTCTCACTCAACGAAATAAGGTCGGGTAACTCTAATCTTCTTGAGCTCAATTCGTTAAGACAGGACAATGAGCTGCTTCTGAATGTCCTACAAAGCTTTTGCATTCTTATTTGGCTTCAAAGGTAGTGTTGTTTCTGATCTTGCATTTGTTAGGTCTCATGTTATGAGCCTACATCTTCTAATCTTGTTTTGATGATTACAAACAATTCTTAATATTATTTGTCTAGTGTTTATGTTTCTTATTAGGTATTCTAGACAAACAATGTGTTGGAGGATGGATGGAATAGAGCTTCAACGATGATATCCAATGGAGGTTGGCGGAATGTCGGGTTGAAGCTTATGCAATTCAAAGTTAAAGATCAAGTTCAAACTTCATCCGCATGTGTACCAAGTTGAGCATATTGAAGATCTCATGGCTTGGGTAAATTAGTTTAGGGTTTATATAATGTGTGTTAATTCTATAAAGCTCAAATATACACACACATATATATTTGTGATTTTAGTAACTATAAGTGTTTTTATTAAGAACAAGTTTTTGGACTATATTTACATCATAAACAACTTTTATTATGTCCATATAAATATTCCATAAGTTTTCAAACCTTGTTTTGAGTCAAAAATAAAAATCACATGTTTTTTCATAAACATGTATTTTAGTGCTTTTGCATAATACAGTGTTTTTCACAAATCATAAATGCAAATTGAAAAATTCTTTTTCCAACATGTTTATATGTATGATTATAAACTTTTCCCAAGATTTTACATTTTTTGGAAATTGTTTACTATTTTTAAAGAGCCCTCAAAAGTCAGATTTTGGACATGCACAGTGACTGTGCACGTTCATAAGTCGACTTATCAGTTCTGATAAGTCGACTTATAAACTAGCTTGGAATATGCATTTCTTCTCTGTTAAGTCGACTTGTTCTTAAAAGTAAATTGACTTGTACTAAGTCGACTATAAGTCGACTTATAAACTCTCTTTCTGCATCTGATTTTCTTTCTGTCAAGTCGACTTGTGTAACCTGATAAGTCGACTTATATATAGCCGTTGGCACAGTAACGGCTAGTTTCCAGCTTTGTTTATTTTAATGTTTTAAGGGTTTTAGTTGGATTTTTGGGCTGGTTTCTTCAAGCCTATAAATACCCATGTGCATTAACTATTTCAAATTAACTAAGAGGTTTTTAACAAGAGTTTTCAAGTGTTTAAAAGTTTGCTTATTCTTAAGTTTGGGTTTGGTGTTTGTTTACAAAGGAGGAAGCTTACGTTGCCAATTGAGGGATTCACCCTCAATCTTCTTCATCCTCTCTTTGTGTTCATAGAGAAGTTTTCCTAACTCTATTCTCTAGCAAATTTGTTTTTGATTTTCATATCATCATTTATTGCTAGTTTGTTAATTGAGTTAGAAATTGTTTATACTCATATTATCACACACACCCTATTTGAGCTTGTAGTATTTCATACATCATATATTGGGTTGTGGGGTGTGATTTAGTGAGTGTGAGCTTCATTGTGTTCTCACTTGTTATTTGAGAACAAATCATTGTATTTAACTTTTATTTGTAAGAATCACTTGTAATACACTTGTACACCGAGAGAAGTGTGAGGAGAGAGAGACGGGGTCGAATCCAATAGGAGTGGCGTCGATTAACGAACATAGAGAGAGGTTGTAATCGAGCACTTGAGGAGGAGGACACGGGCTAGGTTCCTACACTTAGTGTGTGAAGTGTAATTGCATAGTGTTTGTGTAGTGTGAGAGTTTTCGGTGATCTTGTAAACCGAGTGTATAGAAGTTCCGGCTTCCAAACCGGATTGTGATAGTGGATATCTCCTCGAGGTGAGGAGCGGGGACGTAGGTCATGGTGACCGAACCTTGTAAACATATCGTGTGTTTGTGTTTCGCTTAGCGTACATTCTATTCATCATTATTGTTCATATCCATATCATATTTCTTCTTGCAAGAACTAATTGATCAACATAATTTTAATTAGCTTTGAATTGGGATTAGATTAGCATAAGACCCTAATCACCCCCCCCCCCCCCTCTCTAGGGTCTAACAGCATTTTCAGAATCTACATCATCTTGATGATCTTAATCTTCTTCTGAAGGATCTTTGCTTATTGGCCTTTTCCCTTTAGAAGAACTTGGCTGAGGTTGAACAAGAGTTGTTTAACCATCTCTTTCAAATGTCTGATTAGCTCATCTGAGTCCTTCTTTTGAGTTTCCATTTGAGCAAGAACATCTTCCCGATCAGTCATATTTACCTCCCATCTTCGTTGTTGACTTGAACTAGGGATTATATTTGATGCAATGGCAAAGTTGGTGTCGCTAGAGGTGGATTGGTTCACCCGAGATGAAGTTTGTGGTGTTCTCATTGGGACGAAAGAGTAGTCGAAAGGAATCACCACTCTTCTTCTTGACCTGGTGTTGCGATACACACCATCAGCTTCTGGTGGTATGGATCCAAAGTCAGGCAATGACACTGGATTAGGTGAGCTATCTGTTCTTTCTTCCTTATATTCGAAAGTTACACTATCATGTTGATAGTGAATACTTGTGCTCTACCCCCTTTGAACATGTCATTGTCGTTTAGTGCAAACCTTTAAAGATTCAAGACCCTGACTAAGATGGATGAAGACAGATTACTTTTTAGGAATAGCTTTGCATTGGAAACTCTTTTGAATTGCCGAGACCACCTCTCCGAGGATCGTACAATGCTGACATTGGCGAGATCTCTTTAGGGATATGAATTCTCTTAGATCAATATTGGTTTCAATGCTAACTTCGCTGATTTTGGCCTTAGAGCATGAACATCACTTACGACAACACTGATCAGATTTTTGCCCAGCGGGATCATCAGTGATGATATTATTCTCTTGAGGGAATTTAGATGAAGGGTTATCCCCATTCTTAACTTTTATCATGGAAGCTTAGCGAGCATCGCGAGATGCTTTAAATTGAAGCCCTAAAGGAGTTGTGGATTGATGTTCGAGATCAATAGATAAAACAAGATCTTGACCTTCACTTGAGGCGAGGGTTGAGATTTCTTCACTCTTTGCGACGTTCATTTGGCTTTTAGCTAAGTTCAAACCATTTTTGGCGAAGGTTACCTTTTCACATGTGAGGATCGATTTAGACTCGAGAGTCACACCACGATGAATCCTATGATAGCTACAAACAGTCACCATGGATGAAGTTTGGTTCGTGATGATGAATTCCTCGAACTTCGCTTGGTCAAATTCAATAACCAGTGATTCAGCCAAAGACTCGAGGGTCTTGGTGTTGGTGTACGACATAATTTTCTCATCAAAGGAGAAAGAAGTCCTCAACTGAGTCACCATCCTATTTCAAGTTCTTTTACTATTGTAATTAACTCAAACTACAAATGAAAGAATAAAAATAAAAAGAAGGAAATTTTTTATTTTTTCCTAGGGATTTTTTGTGTGCCAGTGGAACATCAATCTTCTACTCCATTCACGCACCGATTAAGAATTAGGGTCTTTTGTTGTGGGTGCAATCTTAGTGGTTTGGAAGATAGCTCAATATTCTCTTAACACTATCACTTAATTGAATCGCAAATACGATGATTAGAATCTCCCTCTACATGTGAGTTGATCTCTCTGGATTATATTTAATCTCGCAGATGGATAGACCTTCTTAGATTTTTCTCAATTCTCGGATCCTCTTCCTTTTTTTGAATAAATGATCTCCCCTCCTTTTATAGGCTAAGAGAGAGAGAGAGAGAGAGAGAGAGAGAGAGAGAGTTAATGGCCCCTTGATTGTGGATTTAGTGGGCATTAAAGTAGGAGATAATTGGGAGCAGTTATTCCCCAAATAAGCTCCTAAAATGACTATCTGGCAAGCTTCATGGGCTTACAGAAGTTCGCTGAAGACGAGGGCGAATATCGCTAAAGTCATAAGCGACGATCACTATAGATTTGGGTGAGTCTTCTTCGGAAAAGTGGATGACTTAGTCCACTTGAGTTAACGTGGGCGGAGTTCATTAGTTGGCGAACTTCACCCATAAGTTCGAATTTAATATAGAATTCGACTCTAGGTTTGGCTGACTAATGACGTCTTTCGATTCGGTCTAGTGAGAATGGAAGACTCGGCCCAGTGAGAAGGTACAACTCAAAGGGCGAGAAGTACCGCCTTTTTAGTCAACCTTGAAAGTTCTCGATCCAGACTGGAGAGAAGGGACGCCGCCTGTCGAGAAGTGTTTTGGGAGTCGAATCACTTTTGATTTGGTCAAGTTGAGTCGATATGGGTTGTTTGGCGAGGCTCGCTTCAATTATCAAGTAACCTTCACTGCAGCTTGTTGAAAGCTTTAATTTTGGGCCTATTTGAAGTGTTTAGCCTAGGGGCGTTTACTTTTTAGATTCAGACTGATCATTGTCCTAAGTGAAAAGACATTTTTACGGTCTGTATGCCCCGTATATGCGGTATTGTCTCATTGTAATAGGAAATAATAACTAAACTAGTGTTTGCTCATAACAGTCTTCCCAAACAGCCTAGTGTCTCTAAGGGTATAGTGATTGCCCTCTATTACTGGTGGTCATCTATAAGGGCTCACACTGCAAGGGTGCAGGGATCCATCCCTCGACGTCCTTATATCTGGTCCAAGCACGTGTTGTATGGAAACATTCTACAGTATAACTTCTCTCTCTTAGAGAAGATACATTATTAAAGGAATATCATACAGACCTAAGTTTCATTAGCCCATAATGAACTTGTCCAAACATATCACCCCATAATATGCTTGGGACTCCTAACAAACCTGCATCTCGTGCACCAAGTCAGACCTCCAGTCTGGCTGATAGTAAATAGATGAAATGGACATATGGTTTCCATTTCGGTCGCCTCACCATACAAGTATACGATAACCTCATCATGACCCAGTCAGGGCAACCAAAAGAGTGCTACCACTATTGCTATACCTAGTAAAATGATAGTGTTGATTGCTCAAAGCCAAATCACATCTAGCATGCAGTCTCAGCTTCGGCAACTATCACAGCTCCGAAGGGGATCTCTTGTGTGACACTAGTAGTAAAAAGGAGCAACCTAGACGGAAATTTTCGTCTAGGTTGCTCCATCATCTGTCTAGGTTGGTTCACCTAGACGGAATTCTGTCTAGTTTGCTATGTCTAGTCTGTTTCCGTCTAGGTTATGGTAAACTAGATTAAAATCCATCTAGGTTGTAATAATACCAACCTAGACGGAATTCCGTCTAGATTGTCCCATCTTAGACGGAAATTCCGTCTAGGTTGATATTTTTACAGCAAAAAAAATTTATTTACAATTTACAATTCCATGTATACATCCAACCTTCCAAATATAATCAAAATTCATAAAAATTCCATTAATAACCAAATATAATCAAACCATCTAATGCACATATCCAACAATTTCATTATACACAATGCACATATCCAACCATCCAATCCAAAATATACATCAACCAATTCCATCAACTATATACATCCAACCACATGTTCACTAGAAATACACATGAATAAGATATGGTACACGACATGAATAATAGTAGAATGCTATAACAAATAAAACTATTTATTGTATTAAAAAAATAAAAAACCTTAACTATCGTCGTCGTCGGTAGCATCTCTATCCCGGTTACGAGAACAGGTGCTACTCCCTCTAATATCTCCACTATGAAGGTCCAATTAAAAAATAATTATGTGGTGTTTAATAACATAGTAAAAAAATGAATTTATACATATAAGGAAAAATAAGCTGCCTGAACGCTGCTCTGCCTAGCATCGGAGTTATCACCAATCGAGCTTATGATCCGTATGATAACACCGTACACGCTATGGGGAATCACACCACCTAAATATTCCATAACGTACCTCATGAGATTGTTCATTGAGTTGGTCGTCCTCGCAACTCTGGTCATCTCAGTAGTCACCTGAATATGTAGCTCCGGGTCAACTTGTCAAACAAATACGCGAAGATGCATGCGATAAATGACATAGCCTGAAGACTGCTTGGGGTTGCTCTCATTATTGTAGATGGCGTGGAGGATACTATGGATGATCTTATGCTTATGTCGGGTGAAGCTCCAACACTATGCAGAGGATATCTTCTTCTCCTATTATTAGGGAGAAATAAAATTAGATTTTTCTTTCAAATTCAATAATGTAAACAAATATTTATAGGAATGTAGCATTCAAATTGAATCAATTTTTTACCGTCTATACGTATTATGTCCCATTACGTTCTACGTGAGAGTGATGTTCTACTCTGTAGAAAGCATATGAGGGTCCGGCTCGCCTTGTTCCCCCTCTTGCGACATCCTCATTGATGCAGCCTTCTTGGATGTAGTCTCAAATCCCGCCTAAAGCACAAATATATAGTTAATTTAAGGTAAAGACCATATCATTTGTGTTCTATTTTTCTCGTAATATTATCAATGAAATAGAGTTAATAATACTACTTAAGATGTATATAACTCTCACCACCAACTCGAGATTTGCCTTGATCTTTTCTTAATTCTTCTCCTCACCCCTATACCTATCATGGAAAGTACCATACGCCGCTTTTGCCTTCAAGTGCATCGATATTTTTTATTTTCCCTATCATATTATACATTTATGAGATTTCATAATCATACTAAGCATTAAGATTATTTTAAGCTTTAAATGACATATACCGTATCCTGACAATAAACATCCTCTAGATTAGCATAGGAGTGTGCGCCCAAGTGTTGGTCATGTAGCTTCTTCCTTCTATTCTCTAACCCCTTCGTGGATTTATTCTTTAAAAATATATTTCAGTAAATATGAAATGAAATAATATCTTAAATCTATAAAGTAATTTTCATGAAACTAATCTTGGCGGCATCGCTATCCCAATACATGAGGAGAGCCGTAAAATAAAGCTCGTCAACTCGGTCATCGAGGTTTAAAAACCTCTGTCAGTCCTCCTCATACCTGTCATAGGTAAAGTGTTTGATCTCATGCCTCCATTTTTTGAGGACTGCTTCAACCTTGATATTAAACACATAATTCCAAGCCCCCTCAAAGTCCTCAAGGCAAAAGCATTTCTGTAGATTTACATACACATTTAGTTAGGATAATTTAATACTAATTACTAATTATTAATAAATGAAAAGCTAAAGCAATATGCAGTTACCATAAACTCAGTCTATATCGCCTCGTATACGGTCCATGGTAGGTCTCGGAAGTGAAAATAAAGGTTGATAATGTTCGCCCTACGCACGAGAACCCTAATATATGCATTCAATCTTGTCGACCAAGTCCAGCGGGCAAATTATAACTATTCCACTGAATTATTGCCCTCATTCCTCTTGGCGGTTGTTTAGATTCAGGCTTACCTCCGCCACGTTGGCCCTCTATGCGATCTGGCTTAGCACCTACAATAATAAGAACACGATAATATATCATAAAATATATAAATCTGAAAATTAAAAGTATTTATATAAGTTACCATTCGCTATCTCTCTTTCTTTTGTTGTGAGTAAAATAGCTTTCCTAGTCTACAACATAGGAAGCATTTCCTCAAACTTTCTCGCAGCACGTGGGTGGAACTTCCTTGAGTCAGCCTTGAACTTATGAGAGTCCGGAGGGAAGGGTGAACTAAGATAGTCTTACGTCTTCAGACGCAAGTCAGTATGGAATGTATACGAAGGGTATGTTGGGGTCCAAGTAGCACCTACATAAGAAAGGAGAATCATTAATATAAATTTTAAATTAACCATTATCAAATATTAAATAATAAATACCTCCATCGGAGGATGGTTCTGGTGCTGCATCAGAGGGGTCGGGTGATGAATATCCTGTATCTGCAACAAATGAACACTATGATCTTCATGCTAACTAATAATTTACAAAAGATATTAAAATAAATTGTATACCTATATCCGGAGATGGTGGTGTATCATCAGCACCAGTACCCAGGATGATACTCCATCTTCGATCACCATCCGGGCTGAAGAGCTTCCTCACCCTGTTCATCTACAAATTCAATTTTCATCATAGTTAATAAAAAATTATTTACATGCTCATCAAATATGTTATTATGAAATACATTATTGTTTTTAATATGATAATCTAAAAATCGGTAATGCAGTGTAACATATATAGTTCATACCTAAATTAAGCGCCACATTCTATGTGTAAGAGAATTCTTACCAAACGTCATCAGATGACCAAATTAGTTCAATATAATTATCTTCACTTTCTTAAATATTTTTTTATTGTTATTAGGAAGAACAACAGATCTTGGCTCCTTGTACAAAACCACCCAATCAGACATGACATTTGGATCTTTCACGAAAAAGCACTGAACAGCTTGTTCTGCAAAAATGTATTTCTCATCTGTATATACTTCTCGATAGAGATTGACTAGTGTAAATCCATAATGATCCTTTTGCTTTTTTGCAGGACACCACCAAACCTTGAACATCGTGTAACTATATTATTTTAGTTTACCAAACCCATAAATTACCTCAACAATATCTTCTAATTAGCCATAATATAGTATGTCAGCTAGAATTGGGTTCTAAGCTCTTATACTTGAAAAACATTCTTGAGCAAACAAATCCATGAATCCACTGTTCTGGAATACCCTCCTATCATCGGTCTCTAGTATTCGAAATTTATATCCATTAACCAAATACTCATTAGAATGTCTCACTTCGTGATAAGGGCATTCTGCATGGAAAGAAGTTTCATCTGGTAATGCAGTGCCATCAAGAAGTGATTTTTCAACCTACGCCAAACCATTTGAGAATATTTAGGTGATGTTATATCATGAATGTTCAACAATTAATTATAAAACACTTACATCAATTCTAAACCAATCAGAATATTCTTTCTTATGTCTTTTCTGAATATTATGCGCTGCATTCCTACCGGTTATTTTATTCTTAAGCTTCTCCAGATGTCACCTATATAAACAATCTAAAAGTTTTTACTGATAAACTATATGTAAAATGAATATTTCTCATCTATATTATTGATTTTATTTGTTACCTTCGATAGTCTTCGAACATATCAAGGTTTTCCAACACATATGCATGAATTTGATCTAAGAGAGATCTCAGATATTTTTCACGGTTCCTCTCCTTATCAAGTGCTTGAGATGTAGTTTTCTTCTTACGCGTGTAACGTGAGGGAAACACAAAGCATTTGTTAGCCACATATCCTTTACCTATCGATCCCTCGGGACGAGCTCGATTGCGAATATTGTGTTTCATGGAGCCCAAATATCTTAAAATTATAAGAAGAGGTAATTATTAACACGATAATTTTAAATATGCATATGTAATTAATGAATGTAACAAAAATCGTAAATTACCTTTTAATCAGATACATCCAATGATAAGTTACAGGACCGACGATTCTAGCATCTCTTGCAAGATGCTGGGTAAGATGGACCATAATTGTAAAAAATAAAGGAGGAAATAGTACTTCCATATTGCATAGAGTAACTCGGACCTCGGCTTTAAGCTTTTTAAATTTATCTACATCTATGACTTTAGAGCACAATTTTCTGAAGAATCCACAATATTCAATAATAATCTTTGACGCTTCTTTATCCATATTGTTACATATTGCAACTGGGAGCAATTCATGGAGAATAACATGATAATCATGGGTCTTCAGACCTAAGAGTTTTCTCTCTTGCACCTGGATATTATTTGATATGTTAGCAGAATAACCATCTAGCGACTTTACCGATTTGAGAATTTCACAAAATCGATGCATCTACTCATTTGAAATTGTAACACGAGACGGGGGAAACTTTAATTTTTTAAGGCCAACATCTTGAGCTTGCAAATCATTCCGAATATTCAAAGCATTCAGGTCTTGACATGCCCGTAGGTCATCCTTGGACTTGTTTGCATCTTGTAGGAGAGTTGACACTATGTTATCACATATATTTTGCTCAATATGCATGACATCTAAATTGTGTTGGATTTTAAGATTTTGCCAGTAAGGTAGCTGAAAGAAGATTTAGTCCATCCTCTAGCTAATTTTTTGGCTTCGTCCTCAACTTGCAAATTTCGGACCTTCCACTTTTGCTTTAATGACTTGTTTGACTTTAAAGAATCTCTTACTGCAATCGGGTTGAATTTAGAATATCGATTTTTTTCAAACCTAACTTTTGGAAACCCCTCAAGTAATTTTATAATCTCATTACTTGTCAACTGATGCGGCTTCATTCTCTTCTCAACTTTGCCATCAAAAACATTTGATTTGCTTTTGTACTTATGACTCAAGGGCAACCACCAACGATTAAACCAATAACAACTCTTTCGGCAATATGGTAGTTGAAGAGCTTCAAATTTTGGACTACATATAGGACAAGCACACTTGCCCTTCGTAGAGTACCCGGACAGATTAGCATAAGCTAAAAAATCATTAATCGTCCACAATAGAATAGCACATAATCTAAACGACTCTTTTAAATGGGTATCATATGCTAAAATACTCTCAGACCATAAGTCCTTCAGCTTATCAATTAGAGGCTCTAAGTAGACACTAATATCATCACCTGGAGCGTGCTTACTAGGTATCAGTAATAAAAGTATCATAAATGCCTGTTTCTTACAAAACAATAAAGGTAAATTATATGGCATTAATACAACTGGCCACGTAGACCAGTCGGAGCTCATTACCCATAAATGGATTGAATCCATCGCTAGATAGACCCAGTCTTACATTTCTGTAATCTTCGATAAAAGGAGGATAAATTTTATCCACATGCTTCTAAGCTAAAGCATCAGCAAGATGTCTCACTTTACCATCATCTATTTGTTCCTTGTGCCACCTCATGTTCTTTGTCGTGTCCTTGTTCATGTACAATCTTCGCAATCTAGGAGCCAATGGAAAATATTGAAGCACCTTGGGTAGAATTTTTTTCGACGTGACCCCTGTCTCCGTTGTAATCCTTGTTGAAGAATTTGTACGCTGCTTCCACCTAGAAACTCCACATGTCGAACACTCTTGAAGGTCTTTATTAGCTTTGTGGTATAAAATACAATCAATCAGACATGCATCAATCTTATTATAATCAAGACCTAGAGCGGAGACAATCTTCTCAGCTTGATAAGTTATTTGGGGTATGCTATTCTCTCCTCCAGGAATTACCGTCCGAAGCAAATCAAGAAGCGTTTCAAAATAATTATTTGACATATTGCTAAGTGTCTTAATATATAGAAGTTTTAGTATAAATGAAAATTTGGAGTAACCGGTACATCCCTCATATAAGTCCTTTTCACTATCTTCTAGTAGCTCCATTATTAGCTTAATTTTTGCGGAGGAATGCATATCATTAATATTTTCGGCACTTTCAACATATCCTACCTCTTCAGCTTTAACTTGGATATCATCTTCACTTTTATCTCCGATATCATCCTCGACATTATCATCGATATCATATTCTGTAGGTCGAGGAAAAATATCCTTCAACAATATTTCTGTGTCATCTACCCGTTGGCCACCGGACGTACCAACACGCACATTTAGATCCTCATCTTTAGTGATACCTTTCCCATGATAGTTCCAATATTTATATATTTCATCAAAACCTGAATTCATTAGGTGGATCTCAATATCATTCCTATTCAGTAGCTTCATATTCGTATACCTACAACAATGACAATACATAGTACCGCTTCTTAAATTTCTCGGATCTATTTTAGCATAACGCATGAAACCGTCACATCCCTCCTTATATCGCGTGTCATGAAATCTATGAAGCCGTGGGATATCTATCCATGATTTGTCAGGAATTATCCTCATCTGCAAATTATATATAATTATTAATTACGATTAATCTCACAACTACTAGTACATTCATAAGCTAGATGCATTCAACACACAACAAACATACGTTCATATACTATTTAGCTAAGTACACATATCTAGCGGCTGTCATAGGAAGGCTTCTATCCATTAAGAATATAGTAGTGTTTACATCCAACTTCGTATACTTTTTATATTTTTATTTCTTGAAAATTTCGACAGCACCTACTCGTTGTTCTCACTATACACTGTGCGGATGTTATTATGTGTATCAACAATAGCCCAAAACACATAACAACATATGCTTATTGTACACAGAGAACAACAAATACATGCTACCAAAACTTTCAAGAATAAAAATATACAAAGTATACAAAGTTGGATGTATGCACTACTATATTCCTAACCCATCCGAGAAGGACAGATCCAATAATTACGAATTTTAATACTAATCTTTATTCGTATAATATAAAATAAACAATCATTTTCGGGAGAAAACTTTATCTCCTACCAAAATATGAGTCGTCTATCTTATATTATAAGTCCAAAGAATTGCCCGTAATTATTGAATGGAAGGCTAGGGATAATGTTATTTTTTTATTCACCTAAATTGGATTATAACACATTATTAAAAATTATAATGTGTTATATATCACTCTATTTTTTTTAATTAATCCAATATGAAAAAGAAAAATCCAAGTCATGGTCGCAATACAATTATTTCCAATAACATATGAACCACAATAATATGTACAAAAGGGACTCCTAATTCAAATTAAGCCTCGTCAAGAAAGAAGACATCTCCGAATAGTTATCCAATCAGTCTAGCTCATCACAACAACTGTCATGAAGCTTTCTGATTTTAATCTAGACCGTCTCATCAACCAAACCCAATACAAAGTATGTAACAGCTCAATCAGAAACCCTAGGTCACAAATTCCACGGTTGAATCGATCAACTAATAAAACATGATAAAATTTAATCATTATCATAAAATACAAGCTTATATCATAAATCTATTATTAATAAGGTACTAGAAGAAGATTGCTCATATTTCCAAAGTAATTGCATAAACTTTCTAAAAATAAAAAAAATCAAAATTTGCATACCTGTTTAAGATGGCGGTGGAGCAAGAAGAAGCAATCGGTATGGTGAAGGAGGGCGGTGGGGAGGCGGGGTGACGACATGCAGCAAGAGAGAGAGAAGGAGGGTAGCGGAGAGGCAAGGCGAGGGGTCGGGGCGCAAGGAGGCGACGAAGAGGAAGAGGGGAGGCGGAGCGGCGGGGGACAGGAAGAGAGGAGAGAGAGAATAGGGGTAGCAGGGAGGCGGGGCTGCGGTGAGGTGAGGCGGCGAGAAGGCGGGGCTGCGGTGAGGCGGGGCGGCGGCGTGCAGCAAGAGAGAGAGATAAGGAGGGTGACGGAGAGGCATGGCGGGGGGTCGGGGGGCAAGGAGGTGATGAAGAGGGAGAGGGGAGGCGGGGGACAGGGTCAATGGGGAGGTGAGTAGGGGTGGCAAGAGATGAAAATTTTTTTTGGGTGGGTGACGGGAGATGGGAATTGCAGAGAGTGAGAGAGAGTGTAGGGGCGGTCAGGAGTGGGGTTGGGAAGGGTAAGGGTTTTTGTGTTTTATTTTTTTTCCTTTCCCTATGCATCTTAGACGGAAATTTTCTGTCTAGGTTGCATCATCCTAGATGTAATTCCGTCTAGGATGATGGTAAATATTTATTTTTAATTTTCATCTAGTTTGTTAATCTGGATGAAAAATTCTGTCTAGATTGATCCAAAATAGACGGAACAAACTAGAATAAATTTTTTGTGTCTAGTTTGCCTCAAACTCGACGGAAAAAAATCTGTCTAGTTTGTTCATTTTTCTACTAGTGTGATAAGAGCTCATACCTACTAAGATAACTTTCTAATGGTGCACCAACTGCCCTTTGTGTACGATGTACACATCATATACAAATATACTCCATGCCTTGAAATCAAGCAATATACATTAGCAATCCTAGATATGCCTATATCGAAAAAGAATCAAAATAAATATAATATCTTATAAAGCTATCATCCATAATTTCTCTAGTGTATGAGGTCTCAACCAAAATATCATCACTAAAAGGCATAGCCTCTAAAACTCAAGTATGTTGCACTAGCTGTTCCTCAACTATTCCATTCATCAGTAGATCCCCGATCATCTCGTAGAGATACACAAACGCCACTTCTTCTTTCTCTTAGCTCTTAAGGAAATGGTACCCGCTATGGATTTTATTCGATTTTCAAACTAATTTGGATCTATCGAATAGCCAACGGTTGACAAGCTATCACAATAGAGAATTATGTCATTCTCTGCAAGTCCAACTACAACAACATTCTCTGAGAATCTGCACAATGAGACTGTATCTAGTGTACCATGTATATCGCTGTATTTTCACCCATGGTAAAAATAGGCTATACATTATTATTTCTTACTGCTCCTTGAAATGATCCTACCATTCGATAAGATATATTTACGTGTTTATGTGTTATATCAAAATTTTCATATTCGTAAAATACAAGTTTTACGAACACTTTTCAAAAACAGTGTGTTTTTGCAAACATGTTCATTTTATCATTTAGAAACTTTCCCTAAAGTTTTATTATTTTTGAAATTGATTTAATATTTTTAATGCATTTTCAAGTTTGGCCTAAAAACCTGTCAATGCCAAGTATCAATTTGCGGTCGACCACCACGGTCAACTGCCAGAAGTTAACTTTTAGCATTTGACCTTCATATGCCAGCGGTCGATCGTGACGGTCAACTGTGAACCATCCAGAGAGTTTCGCGGTCGAGGGCCGCGGTCGACCGCGAGATTTTCAAGGTCGACCGCCGATTTAATCATTGGTTTTTAACGGCTATTTTCACAACGGCTCTCTGGGGGCTTATTAGTCTTTTTAAGTTGGTTTTTGGCTGATATTTGAGAGGGTATAAATACCCCATTGCTGCTCTCTTTTAGTTACCTAAGTTTTTGTGTTTAACAAAATATTAAGTGTGTTTAAAAGAGCTATTTAAGCTGATTTAAGCTGATTTCATCAGTCTGTTTCAAAAGAAGTTTTCCTACAACAAGAAGTGGCTTTCAAATTCTATTGGGATCATCATCTACTATTCTTCTTATTTGAGAAGTTTTCTAAATTCTTATATAGCTTACTATTCCATTTTTATTTCATTTGCTATATTTATTGAGTTGTATTATTTTCTTTCACTGTTATCACACACACAATATTGAGCTTAATATTCTCATACTATATAGTGTGGGTTGTGGGGTGTGATTTAGTGAGTGTGAGCTTCATTGTGTTCCCACTTGTTATTTGAGAACAAACCACTGTATTTAATCTTCTTTGGTGAGTTTCACTTATAATACACTTGTACACCGAGAGAAGTGTGAGGCGAGAGACGGGGTCGAATCCAATAGGAGTGGCGTCGGTTGACAAACCTAGGGAGAGGTTGCATCCGAGCACTTGAGGAGGAGGACACAGGCTAGGTTCCTACACTTAGTGTGTAAAGTGTGATTATATAGTGTTTGGTGTGTGGGAGTTTTTGGTGATCTTGTAAACTGAGTGTGTAGAAGTTCCGGCTTCCAAACCAGAATGTGATAGTGGATATCTCCTCGAGGTGAGGAGCGGAGACGTAGGTCGTGGTGACCAAACCTCGTAAACATATCGTGTGTTTGTGTTTTTCTTGGCTTATATTTTATTTAGGCATATTCTTATTGTTCTTATTCATATCTATCTCTTGCAAGAACATATTGATCAACATAATTTTTATTGGTAATTAATCGGAATTAGATTAGCATAAGACCCTAATCACCCCCCCCCCCCCGGGGG
>BQKN01065918.1:303619-383053 GCA_022839385.1 Asparagus kiusianus | reverse complement strand
GAGAGAGAGAGAGAGAGAGAGAGAGAGAGAGAGAGAGAGAGAGAGAGAGAGAGAGAGAGAGAGAGAAAGAAAGAGCTGTGTACGAGAGAGAAAGGCTGAGGGTTTAAATAGGAAAATTTTGAATAAAAAATTAAAAAATAAAATAAAATATTCAGAGATGATGCGCGTGGAGCCGTTTTCTTGGAAAAAAAAGAGAAGGGAGAGAACATGATGAGGGGGTGGTTGTTGGGGTTTGACGGTGAGCAACAGCTTGGAGTATTTTCAAATAGTTTCAGGTATTTAAACGAAAAATAATTAAATAGATAGTTACGGGTAAAAAAAATTAAACCAATTACGGAATAATTATCTACAAATAAAAACATACATGTTGTGCTAATACAGCAGTTGATACGAAATAGTCGAAATATACACATATTGTATAATTAAACGAGAATAAATAATAATAAAAATATATTTACTTACATTTAAAATCAAATAGTTATGTAACAACTATCTACACGATAAAACGTACCAGTTATGCTAATACGACAGCTGATACGTAATAATTAAAATAATACAATAATTTACACAAATAATACGTAATTAATATTTCAACATAATACAAGAATTAATACGTAATAGTAATAATAATACGACATATTATTTAAAATAATACGTAATAGTATCAGTAACACAACGGATAAATCCCAGAAATTTTTATTGCACTAAGTTAATTTATAAATATCAAAATCATTTAAATAAATATAAAACTTAGACTTTAAATCATAGAAAATTCTAGAAAATCGAGAAAAATACAAATACTCTTTTAAAAATTATAATTAAATATTTTAAAATATTAAAAATTTATTTTAACTAGTATCAAAATTTTACGGTCATTACACCTAACCACTTCTGTTATGGTATTGACTCACCCAAGATACGGGTATTTGTAAAATAATACAATAAGAGTCCTAGCAAAATAACCTCAAACCCACTTAAGTGGTCAAGCCCAACAGAGGCCTCAACCCCGCCGACTCATCAAGTCGACCTTCTTTTATGCCGACACGAAAGGCGGGATCAGTCAACCCTATTGCCGAGGACGACCCACTTAGGACGCTCGACCACTCACTGGGCAATTCTCAGAGACGACTTAAGCAACATTCCCTGATATCGGCTAAGTTAAAGACTCGACCCCAGCCTCAAGCCTCTCCCCCAGAGCATATGTCAACATTTCAGTCCACATCGGACAAACTTTATCCAGATTTTAGCCTAATGGTCTCCATGGCTTGTCAGTATGCCCATGTGCCTCCATGACTTGTCAATCACTTCCCAAAAAATACAGAGACACCCTCTCTCATGCGAAGTGACTTCCCCTCCAGTTGTCAGCCGACAGCAAAGGATGACTCACCTTCCAACTCACACTTTGTCACTGTCATTTACATGGCCGAAGTGACCAATCTGCCATTTGTTGGACCCTAGGGGGTGATTAAGGTCTTAAGGTAATAATTATGCAATAAAAATTAAAACAAGCAATACACCACAAAATGAACAACTAAAGTAAATAAGATAGTGTAAGGACCATGAAATTTTAATATTAATTAAAATAATTTTCTAGTATTTTAAAATATTTAATTATTACTTTTAAAAGAGTATTTGTAATTTTATCAATTTCCTATAATTTTCTATGATTTAAAAATCTGATTATATATTTATATAAATGATTTTGATATTTATAAATTTATTTTGTGCGGTCAAAATTCCTAGAAATAATTTATTGTGTTATCGGTACTATTACGTAATATTTTAAGTAATATATTGTATTATTAATATTATTACAAATTATTTCATATAATACATGGTATTATTAATTAAGTGTTTTGGTATAATTTTTTATATTATTTTTATTGTTACATATTGTTCGCGGGAAAAATCGTTGCTTTCTTCATCGATTCCATTGCCATCTCAAATAACTGTTTATCGGTTACAAAGATCCGGTCTTTTTATAAGATCCGGTTACAACGAAAATCAAATAAAAGAAATAAAAATTTCAACTTTTTCCTTTTTGTTTGTCGAACAAATCACGAGCTCCTGTTTTGCGGTCGCTCGCTTGCGTGGGTTCTTCGCCTGCGCCGGGGTTTATCTGTTGACCACCGCGCGATCTAGATTCGGTCGGATCTACGCAGTATGACTGGTATTATTTCACCAAGGAAATAATAGCCGAGGGGGATTAGTTCACCAAGGAAATAATCACCCGATTCTCGGGATCAAAGACCAAGATTTGATCCGGAGGATGACTGCGTAGATCTGAGAGCCGGTCCCTCTCGAACTCTTACCTTATTTGGCGTTGACGATCGCCGAGCACCGGATCTGAAAGAGCAAGTCCTCAAAGTCCCAAAGCTTCAATCTTTTTTCAAGTCTCGAGCCTTGAATCCAGCAGAGCTTTGCCTCCAAAATTTCCAACCCTTGACAAATGAGCCAAGCCCCTCCTATTTATAGGCCACCTTCACTGTGCCCGCGCACAGGTGGCCGAACCACCGAGCCACCTTGAGGTGGCTCGGTTTCGACCGAGCCCCTCTTGGTGTTGGGTTGTGTTTGTTTTTTCGGTTCTGTGGTTGATTTGTTCGGACTTGATTCGTTGACCTGATTTGGCAGTAAATCCGCTTTTGAGTTCGAGTCTGAAATTGATCTCGATTCGATCTCGATTCGTCCGAGTCCGCTCTTGGTTGGATGACTCGTTGGTTCCTCAACCTGTTAGCTTGATTCCGCATGCGAGTGGATTTATTCCGTTGTTTGCGTGCAGTTCGTTAGCTTCGTAGCCTCGTTAATCCGCTTCGTCGCGTATCGCTCGGCTTCGGTGTTGTGGACTAACAGTCGTGTTTGGATACGTCGCCCGATGGTCGGTTTGTCGAATCGGCGTCGTCGAGCTGTGTTAAGGGACCTATAGGTAGTTTTATACGCCTACAGATACCCCCTCCAAAGTATTTCAGCCTCATTCTTTTATAAAAGAGTCTGGAATACTTTGGATATGATTGCCCCATCCTTCAATCGGTCATGACGGGATATTTGGAATGGCTTCTATTCTTGATTCTTTCAGTCCTCCAGGCTATTCAGTGCTTTGTCGAATATCTGTAAGGGTTTCGGTGCTGCATTTATTGTCTGACCGTCTGTCGGAATTTTGAATTTGAAGTCGATTCTTGATTTCCTGACTTTTTAGCTCGAGTTTGCTGTTTCAACATAGAACTGACCATCGGTCGTCGGTGTTGAATCTTCATTTACAACGCGTTGTTCGGCGTTTGAGCTTTCTTGTGACGCGTTGTCCGGCGTCCAAGCTTCATTGCGACGCGTTTTCGGCGTTCGACACAGTTTATACTCGTACGTCTTCTGGAGTATGCACAGTTTAAGCTCTTAAGGAATTGGAGCGTGGCAGATACTTGAGTTACGAGACCAATCCATAGAATTGATGCGTCAATGACTCGTATTTATAGAATTTTTGGCAAATTCTCAGCCATCAACGGGTTTGATGAGCCTTTACCGACTACCATTTGAGTCGGGCTAGCATGCGGATTATTTAAATCCGTTCTGCATGTGACGTTAAGCTAAAAGAGTTAACCCTTTTAGTGCTACGATATTGAATACGTAGACTTCGTCTTTCTCCTGTGAAAAGACTAAACAGCAACGTGTATGAGACGTTGACTTAGGATTTTTGGTAAATCCTCAGCCTTCAACGGATTTGACGTGCTTTTACCGATTACCGTTTGAATCGGGCTTACATACAGATTGTTTTAGTCCGTTCCGCATGTGACGTTATGCTAAAGGAATGAACTCCCTTAGACTTTGTGCTATGATGTTGAATACATAGACTTTACCATTTGTTACGGGAATAGGTTACCCGACGACGCGTGTTAGGCGTTGACTTTAGGATTTTTGGCTAACCCCTAGTCTTCAACGGATTTGATTAGCCTTTACCGACTACCGTTTGAGTCGGGCTAGCATGCGGATTGTCTAAATCCATTCCGCATGTGACGTTGTGCTAAGAGAGTGAATCCTCTGAGACTTTGTGCTATGACTTCGAATACGTAGACTTCGTCATTGTTATGGGAATAGGCTATCCAGTAACGTGTATTAGACGTTGACTTATCCCTACTTAGGCTTCGGGATAAAGGTCCCCAGAATCAGGTTCTGGTATCTTTTTCTACGGACAAAGACTAAACCGGTGACGCGTGTTAGGCGTCGGCATATCCTTTCTTAGGATTCAGGATGAAATTCCCCATGCGTGTAAAACGTGGATTTTGGTGTTATTAATAACAACCTGCCACAATATTGAATATGTGGGCGAGTGTTCTTTTTAACGGTTAAGAACTAACCGGCGTCGCGTGTTAGGCGCAAACTTATCCCTGCTTAGGTTTCAGGATAGAATACCCCAGAATCGAACTCTGGTGTCTTCTTCTACGGAGAAAGACTAAACCGGCAGCGCGTGTTAGGCGCAGACTTATCCCTGCTTAGGATTCGGGATAAACTTCCTAGGATGGATCCTAAATTCTTAGAAAAGGATTGGTGTGGGAAGGAAGAATTTTATATTCTATTCCCTGAACAAGGAAGGAAGAATTTTATATTCTATTCCTTGATTCTGGAAAGGAAGAATTTTATATTCTATTTCCAGTGCAAGAAAGAAACTAGAAGTGGGATCTCCACTCCGAGAATCCGGAAGATCTAAATAAGCTTACCTTTTATAGGATTGGTTATCTAGATGAGTTTTTCATTTATCGAAATGAAATTTCAACTTTGGTTATAACCATGAAGAGGTTTAACCAAAGAGAAAAGAAGGGAGTTCTTTCGTTTATCGAAAAGAAACTCTGAATTGAAAGTGGACCTCTTGTTCATGGAAAGAATCAAGAGGGAAATTTGTTGGTGGCTTGGATCAGAAAGACATTTTTGGTGGACTCACTGTCAATTGAAATTGATCAGTGAGGGGTTTTGGTGGTGAGAGATAATTTCGGGTTATCCCTAAGAAAATTACATGTAACATTCTTTCAGGAACTTCCCGTTACATGAATTATCCACCCCCAGCTTTTCTTACGAAACTGGGTTTATCATTGTATCGGCTGTATGATCGGGTTATCCTTAAGAATACCATGCATAGCACTCTCCAGAAACTTCCCGTGGAAGAAAGGAAATAGTTTAGACTCATATACCTATTGGAGTATCAGGGAGCAGTTTAACCTCTTATACTGGTCGGAGGATTGAGAAGCAGTTTATACTCATATACTCTTCGGAGTCTTACCGTTCTCAACTGGCTTACCCTAGCGTTATGACGCCGGCTTCAACCAAGGTCTGGATGCTATTCTTTAAAGTAAAGCAGTCCTTGGTGGGATGAAGGATCCTCCTGTGGTACACGTAGTACTTCGGATCCGCAGTATCGTCAGCTTCCTCCTGATTCGTGATCAGTGGTAGCTTGATCTTGTTATTTTTAAGGAGGGATTCGAAGATGGCTGGAACATCTTCGTCCTTGAAGGAGTACTCTTTTTGGAGTCTCTGATCCGAAGTCTTTTGCTGTCTCCGGGGTTGTTGTTGCGACGTTTGATTAGCATCAATAGCCGATGCAGGTGTCTTGCCCTTACCACGGGAGGCGAAGTTAGAGTTCGGAGGATTAGTTGTTGATTGACTCCTCTCGGCCTTTTTCCTTATGAGGAATCGCTCGGCTTGCTCTCCTCGGACCTTCAGATCCTTCCATGTTTTGGACGGTGCTGTCCCCATTGCTTCCAACACGTCCAATGCAAGGTTGTTGTGGCAAGTCTGGAGAATGAATTCCTCAGTGATCGGATCCCGACAGTTCATCGCCTTGTTCCGGAACCTTTTGATGAAGGTATTAACTAACTCCCCGTCTTTCTGTTTCTCGTCAAGCAATGACCCGATGGATATCTCGGTGTCGTCATCGAAGAAGTTGGTGAGGAATTTAGTCTCCATGTCGTCCCAGCTATTCACGCTACCTGGCTTAAGGCGGCGATACCAATCGAAGACGGCTCCGCGAAGAGTGCCAACGAAGGACCGTACCATCAGAGGCTCATTGCCAGAGATGACCCCCAAATGTGATTTGAAGTAAATCACATGCTGAGTGGGTGAACCCTTCCCATCAAACGGCGTGAAGTTGATTAGGTTGAACTTCGCTGGATATGGGATTGATTCTCATTCTCTTGGGTATGGACAAGGAATGCTCGTTTTCTTCACCTCTTGAGCAGAAATCAACGTATTGATCTTGTTCTTGAGGTTTTTGATCTTCAAACTTTCACCTGTATCTTCATTAGCACGATTCTGAGGTGGAAGTGTGGCATTGCGACTAGCATCCTCATTACCACCCCCTGCATTGACGGGAGGATTATTGGCATTGCGAGCTTCATCCGTATCCGTGTGCTCATCTTCTTGAACAACCTGGTTAAGGCGGCTTGGTTCGCCTTGCTGGTTCGTCAGTGCCTGGATTTGTTGCTCATGCATTTCTCTCATATTCTGCATGGCCATCTGCATTTCGAACCTGAAGCTCTCATGTTGTTTGGTCATGACTTCTTCGAGCATCTTGGCCACTTGTTCCACGCTTATCATTAATGACTCGCGGGGTTATCCTTCGCTGGATACGGTATTGTCAGATGCAACTGCCGAGCCGACATCCGATTCTTCATCTCCTGAAGGTAATCTTGTCCGAACCCTACCATATGTTGCACGAATGATAGCTCCGGATTGCAGACGAGTTACACGTCGGGGCACTTCTGGAATCGCCTCGGGATTGTCCTGAACCGATGTTCCTTTGCTGGTCATACTAGTGGTGACCCTCGGAAATTCTCCATCTTCGACCACCGTTCTTCTTCGTTGGAAACGCATATGCCTTGGTTTTGGCGTTTTGGTACTAAGCCTTTCGAAAACTGAAACTCTTTCGGGGACTGCCTTGATGCAGTTGCACTCAGACAATACCGCCCGGATGAGTTTGGAACAGGGGCATTGAGTTTCTAGCCTTCGAGGACTTCTCTTTCTGGCTTTGCTCGTACCCCCAACACGATAGTACAACTCGTCAATTTGAAGGTCGGAGTAACCTATCGTGTGTTGGCACTATTTCTCAGGTATGACATCATCGTCATCAGACGATAATATTTCCTTCTGAGGACGAACTGCCTTCTTCGGGCTTTCGAGAGTCATACGCCTCGAAACATGCCTTTGTGGGCGTGAATTCTCAACGGGCTCCTGGACTTCGATGCGCAGAGTAGTGCGCTTAGTTGCCCTGAGCTCTTTGTCATGTTGAGGGTTGCGGCGACCCCCAGCATGTTGAATCGTTCGGGGCTTCTTTATTGGACCCAAACGTACTTGGACTGGAGTTTTGCTTCGCTTCTCGGGAAGTGGACCGAGGCGCTCCAAGGCTGATTTTCTTCTTTGGGATGATCCTGCAGGATCTCCCGGAGCAGTTGTGGAGATCGTCGGTGATTTGGGATGGTTCGCCGGAGGTAGAACTTTTGAAGGCTGCGGTTGTTGCTCCTTGGCCTGAATCGCCACTTCAGACTTTAGCCTCCAAACTTTGCGGGTTGATGGCGGGTTCTTGGCCACTTCCCTCTGTAGTCTTCTACGGGCTTCTTCGACTTGAGCTCGTGCCTGCGCTGAAAGTGCGCGGCGCTTGCGAATGCGCTCCTCCAGCGTCGAACGAATCCGCTTGACACGGACCCATTCGTTCGTTGGCGGCTTGGAAAAGCTACCATTCATCAGTTGCTGAGGCTATTTGCCTCTTCCGTTCTTCAGATTCGCCTTGTAGCGGACTCCGTCTACGGATTCCATCGCCTTCGCGTACTGTCGTGCCAAGCGCTGGCGTTGCCTTTGACGGGCTCTCTTCGAGAGAGTCACCATGCCCTCTGTGGCGGAAGAGTTGGCCAGAGCAGATCTGACCTGGTTGGAAGTTGGAGGAATCTCACCCGATGCGACTTTGGCATCAAACGGGGCGAGATCTTCGTTGGTGTTTTCTACATCTTCATAACAACGAGCTTTTCTCCTGGAGGAGAACTTCTTGGACTTGCGGGGGGAGGTAGATCCGGATGAGGATGACAGGTACTCCTCGAACTTTTACTGGTCAAATTCATACTCGACCTCCTCCTCGACCGGGATTGAGATCCGCGGCTACGACGCTTCGATCTCGGCAGCGAGATCGATGGCTCCCACTGTGGTCGCCAGATTGTTCGTGGGAAAAATCGTTGCTTTCTTCATCGATTCCATTGCCATCTCAAATAACTATTTATCAGTTACAAAGATCCGGTCTTTTTATAAGATCTGGTTACAACGAAAATCAAATAAAAGAAATAAAAATTACAACTTTTTCCTTTTTGTTTGTCGAACAAATCACGAGCTCCTGTTTTGCGGTCGCTCGCTTGCGTGGGTTCTTCACCTGCGCCGGGGTTTATCCGTTGATCACCGCACGATCTAGATCCGATCGGATCTACACAGTATGACAGGTATTATTTCACCAAGAAAATAATAGCCGAGGGGGATTAGTTCACCAAGGAAATAATCGCCCGATTCTCGGGATCAAAGACCAAGCTTTGATCCGGAGGATGACTGCATAGATCTGAGATCCGATCCCTCTCGAACTCTTGCCTTATTTGGCGTTGACGATCGCCGAGCACCGGATCTGGAAGAGCAAGTCCTCAAAGTCCCAAAGCTTCAATCTTTTTTTAAGTCTCGAGCCTTGAATCCAGCAGAGCTTCGCCTCCAAAATTTCCAACCCTTGACAAATGAGCCAAGCCCCTCCTATTTATAGGCCACCTTCACTGTGCCCACGCACAGGTGGCCGAACCACCGAGCCACCTTGAGGTGGCTCGGTTTCGGCCGAGCCCCTCTTGGTGTTGGGTTGTGTCCGTTTTTTTGGTTCTGTGGTTGATTTGTTCGGACTTGATTCGTTGACCTGATTTGGCAGTAAATCCGGTTCCTGATTTGGCAGTAAATCCGCTTTTGAGTTCGAGTCCGAAACTGATCTTGATTCGATCTCGATTCGTCCGAGTCCGCTCTTGGTTGGATGACTCGTTGGTTCCTCAACCTGTTAGCTTGATTCCGCACGCGAGTGGATTTATTCCGTTGTTTGCGTGCAGTTCGTTAGCTTCGTAGCCTCGTTAATCTGTTTCGTCGCGTATCGCTCGGCTTCGGTGTTGTGGACTAACAGTCGTGTTTGGATATGTCGCCCGATGGTCGGTTTGTCGAATCGGCGTCGTCGAGCTGTGTTAAGGGACCTATAGGTAGTTTTATACGCCTACACATATTATTTATCGTATTAGTATAACTTATACGTTTTACTGTGTATAAAATTATCCCATAATTATTTGATTTTAAATATAAGTAAATATATTTTTATTATTAATTATTCTCGTTTAATTGTATAATATGTGTATTTTTTGACTATTTCGTATCAGCTGTTGTATTAGCACAACATGTACGTTTTTATTTGTAGATAATTATTATGTAATTAGTTTAATTTTAAGTGCCCAAATTATTTATTATAATTATTTTTGTTTTAATTATCTAACCCTAACCCTAATTACCTATATATATATACATATATATGTTTTCCTGTTCACAAGAAAAACACCGCCGCCTCTCATTTTCTCCCTCCTCCTCTGTCATCTCCCTCAGACCTCCGCCCTACCTCGTCGGAACCCCACCGCACCCATCAACCGCGATCAGCAACAGCGCCTCCACGCCCCTGTCCTCCGCCGCCGTCATCCACCAAGCACCCTCCTCAGGCCGCCGCCTCTGACCACGTTGCAGCACTGCCTTGGCCATCGCCAGCCCCTCTCCCTTCCGACCCCCGACTGCCGCTCGACCGCACCACCGCCGCCTTAAGCCGCAGCTCTCCTAACCCCTCGCCCTCCACCGCTCGGCCTCATCCAACTCCAAGCCGCCTCCCCCACCTCTCGCTCCATCTCCATCTTCATGTAGCTGCCCGAACCTTGCCCTCCTTCCAACGACCAGCCTCCGACCGCCACCCTCAGCCTGTCCCCGACACCAGCCAGCTCCAACCAGATCCGCAACCTCCTTCTCCCCCTCACGCCCAACCTCCTCCTTGCCCGCAGCCCCACGTCGAGCCCACGCCGCTGTCCTTCGCTGTCCTCCCCGATGTCATTGTCTGAACCCCTGAGCAGCCTAACCCTCGACGTCGACAACCCCCAACAGATCCGACCGACGTTAGCATCGATTCGTTCGACAAAACCGAGGCAAGATCCCTCTTGCTCAGATCTGAATCTCATACCTGTTATAAATTATTTGCATAGTATATTTGTGACGTATTTATCTGCGTGGGTTGTTGCTGAAGAATATTGATCTGAATAATTGATATGTGATAAATAGTGTTTTTGGAATAATTATAATAAGTTAAAAGAATATATTTTGATAACGGAATCATTTTGGAGAATTTATAATATTTAAAAAGAATTTATTTTGAGAAAAAGAATTATTTTAGAATAATAATTGATGAGAAATAATTTTAAAGAATTTATTCTAGGAATGAGAATTTTTGGATTATTATAATAAGAGATAATTTTTAAAAAAATTATTTTGGGAAAGGAATTATTTTCTGAATTACGTAGTTGCTGTTCATGATTACATTTCATGTTTTGTGAATATTTTACTGTATTCAACGTGTCATGATGTGGTTACGTGAAATTAATGTTATTATTATCTCGTTGTTGTGTTTGAGAACCGTTAGTAGTTCATGTCCTTAGTTGCCTAGCGTGTCGTGTACAAGACCTAGATACCTGTGTATTGTTGACTTAGAAAAGCAAGATGAGTTGGGGTGGGAAAGTCTATGTTTATATAATCGGATAAGACTGTTGATATATCTTCCAGGTTCGTACCAGTGGATCGGTGTCGCCACTGGGATTGGTTGGTTTGGTAAGTCACAGTGGATCGGTGTCGCCACTGTGGTTGTTTTGTTGGGTCAAAGTAGATCGGTGTCGCTACTTTGGTTCATGAATTTATTTGATTGAATGCACGTAGGGATATGTGAACAGTCAGTTATCTGATAATATGAGCATTGACTCTGTGTGAGAGATGAACCAGTGACCTGTTATAGGATGGCTAGTTACATGACTTGTTGCAAGTGGATCGGTGTCTCCACTGTGGTTGTTTTGTTGGGTCAAGGTGAATCGGTGTCGTCACTTTGGTTAGGATTATGGATTCTTGTGAGATGTAGGCCAGTTGTATTTATTTTTATACATAGATCAGGATTAATATTTAATTATCTATAATTTGAGACATATGGTATATACATGAGGGTTTTCTTGTTTGGATTATTTTGCTCGACGTACTACGTCTCTTGTTGTAGATTCTTAAATATTAATTCCATCTATTGTATGATCTTGTTGCTTGGATGGTTTCTGATCGTTACCTGTATAATCTTGTTACTTGGTTGATTTTTGGATTCGTCTGATTATTAGTATTCCAGTTGCACGCCTCTATTGCTATTCTATCATCACATGTTCTATTTTTATTTCTGTTATCGCATTGACCACGCATATATTATCATTACTGTTATTGTATTTGTTCCTGCCTTGGGGATCTTGTCGTGTGTTTCACACGCTGACATACTCCTATTTTCTGGGTGTACGTCAGATTTAGGAGATGAACAGCCTCAGTACGGGATAGTACAGGAGCCAGAGGATTCGCAGTAGGAGTGCCTTGCAGACCGAGTAGAAGACCAACTGAAGCGTAGTGATTTTTCTCCTGTAGTAGTAGTTGGATATTAAAACTATTTTACCGCACTTTTCTTTAGTTTGATGATAGATTTAGTTATTTTATTTCCTTTTATTATGGACTATGTATTTCTTATTTCTAGTTGAACTATTGTTGTAATAAGGGTACGTTTGACCCATATTTTATGTCTGGGATGATTTATCATTGATGATATGTCTATTTTTATTCTGGGTTGTCTTTATATTCTTGCTATGTATGATCGGGGACCTGTGACTTCGTTTTGTATTTATTCTAGACGCTTAGCGTATTGGATTGAGAAGAAAAAAAAAGAGAAAAAAAAATGATAGTGTATATTTCTTCTCAATCTAATATGTCGCGGGCTTGTTCACGTTCCGATTCCCAGGTATTTTGGGAAGTGGGGCGTGATAGGTTTTGGTTGTGGCCCATGCAGGTCACGGCCCCGAGTACTCATTAGTAAGAATATGATAGACAATTTAGATACATATCATATTTCATCCGTAATACTACAATTAAGTTCTTATATTATTATTTTAGACTACAATTAATTTCTTATACTATTATTTTAATAACTATGTTTTAGTTCCTATTTTCCAAATATATTATTTGATTTTAACCTTAATTTTCCTTTTGATCCTCGTGCCTTCAGAATCATGGTGGGTACTCGTAGTAACGATAACCCATCTAGTAGCAGTACCCCGCAGCCCGAAGTGGACCAGAGCCAACTTCTGGCGATGATTCAAGGACTGGTGACGAATCAGCAGCATCTGGCCGAGCAATTACAGCAGGAGCCTCACCAGCCTCCTCCTCGCGCAGAGTCTGGAGTTAGAGAGCTTCGATATATAAATCCAAACCATTTCTTATGGGACAAAAATTATCTTCACTAAGAGGTTTGGTAAAGATGTCTGCTAATTGAGATTTAGTGTCAATATAAACAAGGGAAACATCTTGCCTCTCTACATGATCGCATAAGAAATAATGGCGCACATCAATATGCTTGGTTCTAAAATGCAAAACAGAATTTTTTAAAATATTTATAGCACTAGTGTTATCACAAAAGATTTTTATATTTTGAAAATTCAAATCATAGTCAACTAAACTTTGTTTCATCCATAAAACTTGGGCACAACATAAGCCGGCGGTAATGTATTCCGCTTCCGTAGTGGATAAGACAACACAATTTTGTTTCTTAAAAGCCCAAGAGACAAGAGAGTTACCCAAAAATTAACATGTACCACTCGTACTCTTGCGATCTACCTTACATCCAGCAAAGTCGGCATCACAAAAACCATAAAGATCAAAAGATGTGCTTTTAGGATAAAATAAACCAAGATTAATTGTACCATTAATATATTTAATAATTTGTTTAACCGTAATCAAATTGGACGTTTTTGGAGAAGCTTGAAAAGGTGCACAAGCACACACACTAAACATGATATCGGGTCTACTAGCAGTAAGATAAAGAAGACTACCTATCATACCTCGATAGAGTTTTTGGTCTACATCCTCACCACTATCATCCGCATCAAGCTTGATACTTGTACTCATGGGAGTCGGTGCATGCTTAGAATTCTCCAAACCGAATTTCTTTACCAATTCTATAGCATACTTGCTTTGAGAAATAAATATATCATCCGTAGTTTGCTTGACTTGGAGCCCGAGAAAGAAAGTAAGCTCTCTCATCATGCTCATCTCAAAATGATCTTGCATAACTTTAGAAAATTCCTTGCATAGAGATTCATTAGTAGCACCAAAAATGATATCATCAACATATATTTGAACTAAAATAAAATCATTTTTCCTTTTTCGCACAAAAAGTGTATTATCAATTTTTCCTTTCGAAAAACTATTTTCAAGAAGAAAACTAGAGAGGCGAGCATACCAAGCTCTAGGAGCTTGTTTTAACCCATATAAAGCTTTTTGAACCCGGTAAACATGATTAATCTATAAAACCGGGGGGTTGCTCAATATATACTTCCTCTTCTATAAAACCATTTAAAAAGATACTTTTAACATCCATTTGAAATAATTTGAAATTCTTAAAACTTGCAAATGCTAAAAATATTCTAATAGATTCTAACCTTGTAACCGATGCAAAGGTTTTATCATAGTCTATGACCTCCTCTTGATTGTATCCTTGGGCAACCAAACGAGCTTTATTTCTTGTTACTATGACATCTTCATCAAGTTTGTTTCTAAAAACCTATTTTGTTCCAATCACACTAACATTGTTAGGTCTAGGAACTAGTTTCCAAATATTATTTCTTTGAAAATTGTTTAGTTCATCATGGATAGCTACAATCCAAAACTCATCTTTTAAAACATCATTAATCTTTTTAGGTTCTATTTGAGATAGGAGGGCAACATTACCACAATCACTCAAAGTCTTTGAGCGAGTTACAACCCCTTGTGAATGATTCCCTATTATTTGCTCCTTTGGATGATTTGGTACAAATTTTCCATGCTTTGGAGAGTTCTTCTTGCTCTTGCGTTTGAATGTTGTTGCTTTCCCCATCCTTTTGAGCATCTATTGAGGGTGTTTCATTTAGTTACAAAAATTTTAATCCTCCCTCAACATCATCATCATCTTTCCTAGGCAAACCAACTTGTAAACCAATAGTAATCTCATCAAAAGTAACGTTTATAGATTCTTTAACAACTAGAGTTCGTTTGTTGAAGACCCTATAAGCCTTACTTCGAGGTGCATATCCTAGGAACATACCAACATCAATTTTAGAATTAAATTTATCATGGTGATCTTTTGTATTTAAAATAAAATATTTACAATCAAAGATACGAAAATATCCAATGAAAGGGATTTTTCCATAAAAAAGTTCATAAGGAGTTTTCCTAAGCTTTGGTCGAATCAAAACACGATTCAAAACATGGTAAGCCGTATTGACGGCTTCCGCCCAAAAATATTTAGGTAAATCAAAAGCATTTATCATTATTCGTGCCATCTCTTGTATGGTGTGATTTTTTCCGTTCAACAATACCATTTTGTTGTGGTGTTCTTGGAGCGGAAAGTACGTGAGCTATACTACGATATGCACAAAAATCATTGAAAAAACTATTTTTAAATTCACCACCATGATCACTTCTAATTTTAATAACTTTCAACTCTTTTACATTTTCAATTCTATTGACATAATTTGAAAATTCTTTAAAACATTCATCTTTACTACCAAGAAAGATTGTCCATGTAAAACGAGAGAAATTATCAATGATAACAAAAACATAGTGTTTGCCTCCTAGAGAGGTAACACACATAGGACCAAAGAGATCAAGATGAAGTAATTGTAAGGGTTTAGAAGTTGATACCTCATTAATGAATTTGAATATAGACTTAGTTTGTTTATCTTTAGCACAATCTTCACAAATGGTATCCTTGATGAAATGCAAGTTTGGTAACCCTTTTACAAGATTCTTCTTAGATAATTTGGATATCAACTCCATGTTGGCGTGTCCAAACCTCTTATGCCAAATCCAAGGGTTTTCATCAACCGTCACAAGGCATTTTACATCTTGATCTATTAGCTTATTCATCTCAAAAATTTATACATTAGATTTTCTATTAGCAACAAAAATAATTTTTCTATTTGAGCTAACAATGCACTTATCCGGTTTAAAAGAAATATCAAAACATTTATCACTCAATTGGCTAATGCTAAGAAGATTATGATTCAAGCTACTAACCAAATAAGCATCTTATATTACGGGGGAATGTATCTTACAAATGCACCCAATACCTATGATTTTACCTTTCTCACCGCCACCGAAGAAGACGCTACCTCCTTCAATCCTTGATAGGGTTGCAAATAGCTCTTTGTTACCCATCATATGATATAAGCAACCACTATCAAGGTATCACATCTCTCTACATCGTGTTCGTGATGTTCCTTATAAGAGATGAAGGTATAGTAACTTTAGGTACCCAAATCTTGGGTTCTTGGTTGTTAGTAAACTTGGTAACTTTGGGTATCCATGTCATTCCATAAAAATTATGATTATCTTTAATCCTACAATGAGTGGAGATATGATCATGTCTCATGTAATATGTGCACACAAAATTTTTCTTGTGTGTAGAAGCATGAGATCTATGAAATCTATTTCTCTCATGGTGATGATGACTAGCATATACATGT
Organism: Asparagus kiusianus; assembly: GCA_022839385.1. Taxonomy (NCBI): domain Eukaryota; kingdom Viridiplantae; phylum Streptophyta; class Magnoliopsida; order Asparagales; family Asparagaceae; genus Asparagus; species Asparagus kiusianus. The sequence goes on along the minus strand of BQKN01065918.1, from coordinate 367,205 downwards.
AGGTCTAATTCTACCACTTTCAATTTTAAGTCTTTCAATCTTAGATCTTAATTGTTTGTTTTCAAAATTAAGATCCCCTAGCAATTCATCTTTTAAACCAAGAGATGATTGTAGTTGCTCAAGTTTGGAATCATAAGAAGTATGCAATTTTTTAAAGGAAGAGTATTCTTTTGTTATTCTTTTAAACTCAATGTTTAACTCTTCTAATGCGGTTGCTAGATCACATTGCATGTAAAAGGATTCACTTTTGGTATCGGATATTACCTCTTTTTCATAAGCCATAAAGCAAATGTTGGGATCATGAATAGCAATGTTTGCTCCTTCTTCATTGCTATCCAAATCACTTGGTTCAGATTCCTCACATCCGGCATACATGACTTTCTTCTTCTTATATTTCAAATATTTCTCCTTGAGCTTAGGGCAATCTTTGGCGTTATGATCCAGTTCATTGCATTCAAAGCATTTTCCTACACGTAAAGAAAATTTGTTGTTAGATCGGGGATTAAACTTCTTATTCATTTTTATGAGTCTTGATATTCTTCTAAAGAGGTGAGCCACTTCTCTAGAAAAATCAACTTCACTATCCGATGATGAGCAGTTATCACTAGCTCCCTTGAGAGTTATGGTCTTCATTTTTGGTAATGGCTCCTCAATTTCCCGTGGGGGCACTTCCTCTTTCTCCTTCCCTTTGAGCTTCTTCTCATGAACCTTAATCTTGCCAATGAGGCCATCAAGAGCTAGAGTAGTAAGATCATGAGCCTCCTCTATGGCAGTAGCTTTGGGTTCCCATGCCGGAGTCAATGAGCGAAGGATCTTGTAGTTCGTCTCTTGGATAGTTAATTTCTTGTCAAGACCATGCAATTCATTGATGATGTTAGTAAAATGAGAAAACATAGTATCAATGGATTCATTAGGAAGCATTTTAAATAACTCATAGTCATGCATAAGCCCACTAATCTTAGACTCCTTAACTTAGGGGTTCCTTCGTGTGTGATACATAATTTTACCCAAATTTTATGTGCGGTTGCACATGTGGAGACCCTATTGTACTCATTGGGGGAAAGGCCACAAATTAAGGCATTCACGGCCTTGGCATTGAGATTAGCTAGGAGTCTTTCACCGTCGGTCATGTTGCTCATCTTGGACTATTCTACATTTTTTTTCTATGAGCTCTAAAATGTCAAGATCAATGCAACGAAGGTAAATCCTCATTCTAGCCTTCCAATAGGTAAAATTACTACCGGTGAAAAGTAGGGGTCTAGTGGTGGATTGTCCCTCAAGCATGTGCACATTCAATGAAGCCTCCATATGATCTTTTCTCTAAGATGGTTAGACCAAAAACTAATATAGAGACCAACCTCTGATACCAGTTGTTGGACCCTAGAGGGGGGTGATTAGGGTCTTAAGGTAATAATTATGTAATAAAAATTAAGACAAGCAATACACCACAAAATGAACAACCAAAGTAAATAAGATAGGGTTAGAAATCGTTATCCAAGTGATACGCGATATGTTAACGAGGTTCGGTCCGCTGACCTACGTCCTCACTCTCCACACTCGAGGAGAATCCACTACACAATCCGGTTTGGAAGCCAAAACTTCTTCTACAAACCGATCTCCACAAGATCTCACTACCACACAGATGATCACCAAAAGATCTCACTACCACACAGTTGATCTCCACAAGATCAAGCTCATAACAGTAGCAAATGATGTAAAATCTCTCTCTTTACAGTAACCCTATGGCAATGAGAAAGATCACACTTAAAGCTTGGGATGTGAACTTGAAAATAGAGAAAAATAGGATTGAAAGTTTAGCTCTTTTGAAAACAGTAAAGCAAAACTCTGGATTTTCAAAATGCTTGGGACCAGTTGAAGAAGAAGGGTATGAGGGGTTTAAATAGGCGAAAACACAACTACCAAAGTCCATACCCAAATCTCCCTAAATCCCGTAAAAAACAATTTCTAAAATTGTACTGAAAAACCCGTTGGGGTGAACGGCGGTTAACCATGGGAATTTCGCGGTCGACCACGAGCAACTCCAGAAACTATTTTAGGCTCTGGACATCAGCTGGTCGACCGTGTGGTCGACCGCGAAACTCTCTGGGCTGCATCCGGTCGACCGTCACGGTCGACCACAAGCCTCTGAAAAACATACTGAGTCTCTAGACTCAATGCGGTCGACCGTCACGGTCGACCGCAAACTGATACATGACAAAACAGGTATAAAAATAGGTTTTGACTTTTTCTAAAAATACTCAATTGATTTCTAAATATTGTGTAACTTTGTAAAATGTTTTTAATACTAAAAACAAACTGTTTAGAAAAGGAATTTTGTGAATAGGTCCTTATACTTCTGAAAAATAACATTTTGATAAAAACGCTCAAAAGTATAAGTATGAAAACGTGTGTGTGATATACCAATAGCTTCAAATAAAATCTATAACTACTTGCCTACATTCTAGCACTAGAGAGAAAATAAAGACAGTGAATATCTCTCACATAGAAATACATTTCTTGAGTCTTGATATTGCTCTAGAGTTGATGAAGCTTCTCATTGCGTTTAGTGTTCTTGATTGAATATTGCTTCATCACTATGCCTCCTCCTTCTTTGGATATCATCGTTGTAGCTCATATTCCATAAAATCCTCCATTTGTGGTACTAACAAGCTTGATATATATAAACTATAATATCACTCAACAAGCAATTAGTACCGATAATGGTGGTTGTAAATCATCATCAAAACATAAGGGCTAACACCATTGACGTCCTCTTTATATACAAATGCTATTCGTCATAACTAAAGGTTCACAATCTAAAAACCCCCTAAAGAATACATGGTACAAAAACAAAAACACATAGTTCTTCGTCTAGACAGAGGAGCTCAAGTAGATCCTCTGGGCAGAGACATTGCCACTTCAAGAACCACATTGGTTCCTGGCCTTCCCCTTCCCCGCTCGAGTTTCACTAACTTGACCGTCGAAGGAACCACAGGGGAACCGGTTCGCACCCTCTCACGCGTTCTTCTTGTCTGTGCAGCATGGACATCAATCTCCCGTTCAAAAACTAGGCATAGAAGTTGAAGAAGGAAGCGGTCCCCTCATCACTCTCCCCTACCACGTCCCGGTGAGGACTCAAGAAAGACCGATCCAGTTCTGCATCAGAACCAATACTAGCATGGATCCAATTGATTATGTGATATTCAACATCAACAGTTTGGCACCCACCGTGGGGCCCCCTTTTCTTTTTTGAGAAGACATACCAAGTTCTGAACAAGGGTCCAATTCTACCCATCCTGAAGAACAACATCAGAGTTGCATCATCCAAGCTAAATGAAGCCAGATGTTGTATCATTCAAGCTAAGGAGGGTTAGATTTGGCTAACAGGAACCTACATATGGGTAGTCCTCGAAGGGCTCAGCGACTTATCTGGGGAGTGTTTGCCAAGCATACCATCTGCTAGATAAGGGTGGTTATCTCTCTTAAAAATAAACCATGGCTTCTGAAAGCACCCTAATATCACTAGGAAAGAACCCTAGAGAGGGGTGACTAGGGTTTATCCTAATCTAATCCGATTTATGCTAATTAAAATTTATTAACAAGTTATCCTAGCAAATATGATATACAACAAGATATATGTGTAAGGATATACAAGTAACACAAGGGTAAACAAACTACTAAAGTGATAGGGCAATATAAACAACAAGCAATTAATAAAGGTGATATAAATGATAAGCACGAATATAAAGGAACGCCAATGACAAACGCAAACAAACGATATGATCACAGAGTTCGGTCCCCACGACCTACGTTCTTGCTTCTCACCTTGAGAAGATCTCCACTATCACAACCGGGTTTTCTACGCTCACCCGAATAACGTTTACACCATGTAGGCGTGTAAAATTGCCTATAGGTCCCTTAGCTTAGCTCGGCATGATGATTCGACAAATCAACGGACGTTCGAGCAACGAAACGAACTAAAGAGGCTACGAAGCTAACGAACCGCACGTGAACAACGTCAATGGTTCGGGGAGTCAACGAGTCATCCAACAAAGCGGATTTGAACTCAAACACCGACTGGGTTTTACTGCCAAATCAGGAATCAAGTCAACAAATCAACAAAACAGCCGAACAACGGACAAAAACCGGAAACAACGGAAAACGACGGAACCAACGCACCTGGGGGAACTCGGCCCGAACCGAACCACCCTAAGGTGGCTCGGCCCAAGCCGAGCCACCCTAGGGTGGCTCGGTGGCCGAGCCACCTCAAGGTGGCTCGGCTATGGCCGAGCCACCCAGAGGTGGCTAGGCGCTGTTTTGTGCCAAAGGCACAGTTTTGAGTGCCTATAAATAGGCCTGGCACTCGTTCATTTGAGAGGACTTTTGGTTGAACTTCTGAAGAGCCGAAACTCTGCCGGATTGTCATCTCAACTCGGAATTGTGAAGGCTTGAAGCTTGGACCCTCGGATTCAGTTTTCGGCGAGCACCCGCGACAAACAACGCAGGAGTTCGAAGAAGCTAATCCTCAGATCTACATCGTTCTACTCCGGATCTAAGCTTGGTTCTTAGATCCCGAGATTCGAGCGATCGTTTTCTTGGCGAAACGATCCCTCCCGGCTATTATCTCCTTGGTGGGATAATACCCGTAATACGTTGTAGATCTGCTTGGATCCAGATCTCGCGGTGGTCAACGGTAATCAACCCCGGCGCAGGCAAAGAACCCCACAAAGCGAGCGACCGCAAAACAGGAGCTCGCGATCTGTTTAAAGGAAAGTTGTAATTTTTTGTTTCTTTCTTTATTTCGATCTCCATTGTAACCGGCTCTTATAAAAAGACCGGATATTTGTAAAACGCCATAAAGTTGTTTTTTTTAAAGTTTATAATGGAATCCTCAATGAAGAAGAACACGATTTTCCACGCGAACACACCACACACTCGGTTTTTTAGTTCACTAAAAATTTTATAATCACTCATAATGTAAACACACTAACTACCACCTTAAGTGTTGGTCTCTAGCCCATGTATCCATCAAGTGTTAAGAATTACAACCTCTCTCTAGGCATTACCACCTACCCCACTCCTCTTAGGACAACCTCGTCTCTCACCACACACTCCTCTTGGTGTACTAGTGTAATACAAAGTGAACCTCATAATAATAGCTCTTAATACAAATAAATAGTTCTCTATAATAGATGAGAACACAATGTAAGCTCGCTCTCAATGTCACAAAACCCACAACCCAAAGTATACTATGTATGCAAATATGATAAGCTCAATAGGTTGTGTGTGAACAAAGAGTAAAACAATTATAAACTCAATATAAAATCTAGCTTATGGAAATTAAGATCAAAAATAATAAATAGCTAGAATTGAGTTTAAGGAAACTTCTCTATAATGATAAGAGAGAGAGGGAGATGAGTTGAATGCCCAAACACCAAAGATTATCTCCTCAAGCCCTTGTGAAAATTTCTTCACAAACTAAACTCTTAAACACACTTTTAAAACCCTTAAACAAACTTGTAAAACTCTTTAAAACTTTTCTCTTAGTTAAATAAAACTGAAGATATGTGGGGGTATTTATAGGAATCCCAAAGCCAAGAGAAAACAAGGCAAAAAGACCAAAAATTCAAAACAGGACAAGGCTGAAAAAAACTAGCCGTTACAGCATCAGTCGACTGACAGCTTTCATCAGTCGACTGACGGCTTTCATCAGTCGACTGATGAGCTGACCGTTGATGATCTGACCGTTAGAGATATTTTTCAGCTTATCAATCGACTAGTCAGTCGACCAAAATAAAACAAAAACTTTTTATTATTCCAGACGATTTCTTCAGTCGACTGAACACATTCATCAGTCGACTGATAACAACACTGTATCAGCCTGATTAAAACCGCCTTTAAAAATAGCAAACAAATTCCAAAAATTATAAAACTTTAGAAAATGATTATAGACATGATAATACACATGTTACAAAAATTGGTTTTCAAAAATCACCTCCCATTTGAGAAATCTCATCATTTTTCAAACATGTCCAAAATATGAAAACATGAGATACTTAAATTTTGATGTTTCGACATAAACCAAAGTTTTGAAAACTCTTGTATAGCTTTATAGACTTGATAAAAGGTATGAACTATTGTTTTAAAGTCTATAATTCAAAAACACAATATATTTCCAAATATAATAGAATATGAAACATGTGAAAGTGTATATAAATATAACTATTGTTTCATATATATAAGGCTAAACCAAAACAAAACAATAAATATGAAATATGAAATTTCATATTTATATAAACATGAAAACCAAAATATGTATGTATATATATAATTATATATATATACATAGAAAACAAAGTGTATGTGTGTGTATGTGATATTGAGCTTAAAGTACCAACATACATAATATAAACTCCTAAACTAGATTACCCAAGCTATAGGTCTTCAATAAGCTCTACTTGGTAAACTTACATATAAAACTTGAACTTAGATATTTAACTTGAATTGCAAGGATTCACTCTACTATTCGGCCAACCTTCATTGGATATAATCGTAAATACTCGATTGCATCCATCCTCCAACATGTTGTTTGCCTAGAATAAATACGAAAACACAAACACTAGACAAACAACATTAGTGGTAAATTATTTGTTAAACATCATCAAAACAAAAGGAACCAATAGCTTCTAATTGCCATCACAAAATAACTTTGGCCAAAACATAGGATCTGATCAGGCCAAATATCACTTAAGCTCGAACTGGCACTAGCTCATATGAGCATAGGAGCAGTGATTAAGTCTGTGATAGACACCCTGGACCATAAGGACTTTTTGAAGAGAACTCCCATATATTAGGGATGATATTAGGGGAAAAGCTTAGGGCCTGTTAGTTGATTGTCTTCTCAAGAAGAATGACATTGGCCCTTTAATTGACGCTCGCACCACTAAAGTTGCCTAAGCTCTGGTGGTCGAAGCATGCGACCCACATGATCCCCATAAGGGAGAGTTCTCCATACACAACATGGTCCAACCCCCAGTGCTCCCGAATTTCATTCGAGGAAACAGCTATGGTTTGTCATTTTTAGAGAGTATAATATCAGCTGGTGGATTCTCTCTCTAAGAGAATTTCTACCACAAAAGGTACCATGTAGCTTCTGGTCATGCCCCCAACCCTCACGAACCCGACTTGGAAAATGCCATTCAACATGATTCGTGGCGTCTGGGCAGATCCTTTTGCTAAAAGCCGGCATGCTAACCATCCGTCTTCAAGGCCTTACTAAAAATTTAGACTCAAAATGAACCTTGGCTGATGAGATGGAAACTAGAGTTTCGACTCATCTTCATCTATCATTGAGCAGTCCGCTATAAAAAAAGAAAGCAAGAAAAATCCAACTAAAGAGGTTCTATATTGGTAGCCTCATCCGTTACAAAACTACCTTTGAAACAGAGACAAAGCAAGATCACAAGTGGTTCAACCCCCTTTGAGCACCAGATGCCTACAATGGATATTTTTCATGATCATGTAAATTTCAGAACTGGTGAAATCTTATTAAATATGAATTAACTCATATCTCGTAGGGATCAAGGCTTCACTATGGCTAAAGACCTAGGCACCCCCAACAAGACCTTAGTACTTTATAAAGAATAAACCCAAGGCACAACTCTTTGGCCGACTCCTACAATCGTCTCTCGATCTTAGGGAAAGGAAAGACCTAGTCGACTCTCTTGAGCCTAGGTGTTCGACTTGCGAGTTGGATTTCAAGCCCTTAGTGCCTTATCAGAAATAAACCTTAGGCACAACCCTTTGGCCGACTCCCACAGTCATCTCTCGGCCTTAGTGGAAGGAAAGACCTAGTCGACTCTCTCGGGCCTAGGTGTTTGACTTCCGAGCTGAATTTCAAGTCCTTAGTATCTTATCAGGAATAAATCCAAGGCACAACCTTTTGGCCGACTCCTACAGTTATCTCTCGGCCTTAGGGGAAGAAAAGCCCTAGTCGACTCTCTCGAGCCTAGGCGTTCGACTTCCGAGTCAGATTTCAAGACATTGGTACCTTATCAGGAATAAAACCAAGGCACAACCCTTTGGCAGACTCCCATAGTCGTTTCTCGGCCTTAGGGGAAGAAAAGACCTAGTCGACTCTCTCAAGCCTAGCCGTTCGACTTCCGAGTCAGATTTTTAAGCCCTTGGTATCTTATCAGGAATAAACCCAAGGCTCAATCCTATGGTCGACTCCCACAGCCGTCATTCGACCATATGGGGAGTATAAAAACCTAGGCACCTATGTAAGACCTAGGCACCTAACCTAAAGATTGCCATTCTGCTAAAAAAGGTATGCAGAAGCCTAAGGTATGAATATTAAGTGTATGGTCAATACTTAATTGAACTAAAAACTTAAGCAATCATCTGTCAAGTTCTGGTCAATTAAACGCTCAGCCAAACTAAGGCATCAGGTGAACTAGTTGTTATAGTCCCCAGCACGGGTCGACACATTATAACTAACTCACTTTAGCCAACATTTCAGACAAGAACAAAGCTACAAAGCTAAAAGAATAAAAACAATGAAGGCAAGCTCAAGAATGGAGACAAAAGTTAATTTTTATTCAATAAGAGTAAATTTCACTACAAATTTATCTACAAAAAAAATAAGAGATATACAGGTCTTCAAAGCTCTCAACCATATTCGGGAGTTGGACTTGGTGGTCTCCTAGTGATAGCAGTTGCAGAAGACTCCCTAGGGGCCCCAGCAACAGGCTTGATCTCATCATTACTCGCTAATAAATCCAACCTGCCTCCACTTTTCTCAACATCTTTTACTAAATCGAGACAGCGGGAGACGTAGGAAGGATAGAAGCGATATGGAGTAGGATGAGAGTTGCGAGGCACTAGAGAAGAGAAGTAGTCGACCCCGGCCTTACATGCTAAGGTCACATCGTCTTTCCATATAGAACCATGATGCCAGTCGTCGACCACCTTCTTTTTATGCTACTCCGAATCCAGATGAACAAGTTTGTTCTCCAGTTTCTAGACAATGGCTATGGATGCCAGAAGCTTTGATTGCACCTCTTGAAAGCCCCTCCTCATCTTCTCGAGAGATAGGTGCCTTGATCGAGCCTCTGTCTCAGCCATCATCTTGTGACGCTTCTCGGACTCCACCTCCGCCTGTAGATGAACCATCTTCCTTTAAAGGTCCTCGATGGTCCCTACCTACTTGGAGAACTAGATTTGAAAGTGTTGGCCTTCTTATTTTGATGATGTTTAACAAACAATTTACCACTAATGTTGTTTGTCTAGTATTTGTATCTTCCATGTATTATAGACAAATAACGTTGTTGGAGGATGGATGGAATTGCGCTTAAACGAACATATCCAATGGAGGTTGGTGGAATAGTGGTTGAAGCTTATGCATTTCAAAGTTCAAGATCCAAGTTTAGCTTCATCCGCAAATATATCAAGTCAAGCCTATTGAAGATCAAGATTAAGCTTTGGTATATTTAGTTTAGGTTTTATATTATGTGTGTTAGATACTCTAAGCTCAATATCATATACGCACACGTATTTGGTTTCTATGCATATATATAGTTATATATATACATACAAGTGCTTTAGATTTTGATGTTTATATATACATACACGTATTTGGTTTCTAAGCTTAAATATTGTATTCTCAGTTTATAGACTTAACAATCATCATATACATATTTTATCAAGTCTATGTAATCATTGTGCAAAGTTTCAAAACATTGTTTATGTCAAAACATCAAACTTCATGTATATCACTTTTTCATGTTTTGAACACTTTTGCAAAATAATGAGATTTCACAATTTGGAAATACAAATTGGAAAATTCTTTTTGTAACATGTTTAAACTATCATTTGCAAACATTTCTTAAAGTTTCATCAAGTTTGGAATTGATTTGTTATGTTTAAAGGAATTTACAAATTCACGTTTTCGTTCGTGCACATGTTCGTGCATGTTTTACAAAACTGATAAGTTTTCACAAATAGGAAGTTATATTTGAAAACTTCTTTCTCTGACATGTTTATCTACATGTTTAGAAACTTTCCTCCAGTTTTTACTATTTTTAGAGTTGATTTACTGTGTCAATTTGATTTTACAAAATTGTGTATGTCTGCAGTTTTTCAGAAACTGTAAATCTGTGTTCAAACATTTATTTCTCTCAACTGGGAAATTTTTTTTCAGAAATTCTTTCTCTAACATGTCATTCTACATGTCTAGAACATTCTCACAAAATATTATAATTTTTGGAGTTCATTTACCATTTTAAATTGATTTTACAAAACAGCTGTGCACTGCTACAGTAACTCCGGTCGACCGGACCGGTCGACCGGACATGTCTCTGGACGTTACTCAGCTTTGCATATGGCTCCCGGTCGACCAAAGTTACTGTAGCATCCGACCGTTACTACAGTAACAGCTAGTTCTGTTTTTTGTTTATTTTAATGTTTTGGGGGTGTTTTTATTGGTTTTTGGGGTTGTTTCATGAGCCTATATATACCCCATGCCCTCATACCTCTAAGGTTAATCAAGAGAGTTTTAAAAACAAGTTTAAGAAAGTTTTAATCAAGGGTTTGAGTTTGTTTAAAGTGTGTTTATAAGCTTTTAAGCATTTGAGTGTGTTTTAGTTTGTGAATTCAATTTCACAAGAGCAAGTGGAGATCATCCTTTGGTGTTTGAGCATTCACTCTTCTCCTACTCTCTTGTCATCTTTAGAGAAGTGTTTCTAAACTCATCTAGCAATTTATTATTTTGATTATAATTTCCATAAGCTAGATTTATATTGAGTTTAGTTTAATCGTTTTATTGATACTCTTTGTTCACACACAACCTATTGAGCTTAGTGTATTTACATTTATAGTATAATTTGGGGTTGTGGGTTTGTGACTAAGAGTTGTGCTTAATTGAGTTCTTACCTTGTTTAGAGAACAATCAAATTGATTTATATTGTGCCTAATTGTGAGGATTCACTTGTAATACACTTGTACACCGAGAGGAGTGTGTGGTGAGAGACGTGGTCGAATCCAAGAGGAGTGGCGTCGGTTGACGTGCCTAGGAAGAGGTTGTAACCGAGCACTTGAGGAGGAGGATACGGGCTAGGACCAACACTTAGTGCGTGAGGTGTGATTACATAGTGATTGTATTGTGAGGTGTAAACGTTGTTCGGGTGAACGTAGAAAACCCGGTTGTGATAGTGGAGATCTCCTCGAGGTGAGGAGCGGGGACGTAGGTCGTGGGGACCGAACCTCGTAAACATATCGTTTTGTTTGTGATTGCATTGGCGTACTTTTACATTCGTGCTTATTATTCATATTACCTTTGTCAATTGCTCATTGTTGTTTTTCCCTCTATCTAGTTTATGATTAATTCACCCTTGTGTTAATTTTATATCCTTGCATATATATTGTCTATATCTCTTTGTTAGGATATATCTTATTGTTTATATATCCTTGCATATATTTCTATCATATAGGATATATCACCTTGTGTATATTGCATATTCTTGCACATAACACCTTGTATATCTATCTTGCAAGAATATATTTGTTAATTAGTTTTAATTGGCATTTAATCGGATTAGATTAGCATAAGACCCTAATCACCCCCCCTCTAGGGTCTAACAGAAAGCTCTTGAGGAGCTCTTCCTCCTCATCTAGACTCCGGTACCAGGCCCCTTCTTTGTGAGCTAACTTCGCCTTCAAGACAGTGATCCTTTTTTCTGCCTCTTCCTTAGTCGAGTTCTCCTTAGCCAGCCCTGCTTGGCATTCTAGAGAACGCTCAAGTCGATTGAATAGGGCATGCTCCAGTAAAGTCTCTCGAGCCAAACAAGCCTGGAGAGCTTGGTGTATGCCAACACTTGCATATCCTCCAAAATCCTCCAGTCAAGACCATTCTCCATCTGGTCTGATGGAGTTTCACCTCTCCCCTCTATGCCGTCGTCCACCCTAATCGGCTCCTTACCAGGATGACGAGACGCCTCAAGAATAGTATTGGGGCTGACGACATCCTCCTCGACCGCTAGGGCCATTGTCTCCCTTCTAGGAGAAGACTCGTCTATCTGCCTTATATTTTCCAAGCAGTTAAGTTGATTTATCAACGGACCCATCCTAGTTGGTTGGGGTCCCACAACCGGTCCGATTGAGCGCCATCTCTCGACCCTTGTCCTCCCCCTTAATTTAGAGACAATTTTAGCTGTTTGAGGCATCAAGACAACCACCTCCTCAATGCTGAAGGCCCCCTTAGCTTTTTATGGTGCCTAGCAATGGAATTCAACCCCTCGATCCCTGCATTACTCTTGTGACTTTCCGCCAACAGAGGAACGGGGCTCGTCCATGCTGGGAAGCCAGTGGAAGACAAGATCATAGATATGCCCACCGTTTAGAGAGACACATCATCAAATAGAATATCGTTCTCTCGTAGCCCATCATAAGAATGGATCTTTTCCAGATCCATCATCTCGGAATCACTAAGGGTGACTAGCCTCAAAGCGTCTTCATTCGCCTCCGGCCAGCCCGACCAGGAGAAGACGTTGTCATCACCATAGACCTATATGAATCGCCTCCTCCAATCCTCATCCAACTCCAAAGAATCTGAGACAAGATGAAACTCACCACGACAGTGGAAGGAGTAATGTGGGTCCTTCTCAGCCGACCCCATGCTGATCAAATACCCAAGCAATTTCAAACTTGGTTAGACTCCAACATGGTGGCAAATGATAATGAAAGCCACCAGAATCCCCACTGCGTTCCGATAAAACTAGGAAGGAGAGACTCCTAGAGTAGCGTGCACCTCATTGATAAAAGAGTGCAATGGCATATGTAAGCCATGCTCCAAGTGGGCCAAGTACAGTGGCGCTCCGACCCTCGCCATGGCAATATACTGGCTCTTTCATCTCTGGCACCGCCAACGTAAGAGTCTAAGGGATATTGTATTGATCATACAAGCCCACTGGATTATCCATATAGACCTTCGAGCCGATAAGTAGAAGAATAGCGAGTCTCTCTTCGCTACGGCCAGAGTTTAAAACTTGAGTGGCCATGGAAGACTTTTTCTTAAAAAATCCTGGAGGAATATCAGGAATTTGTCAGAACGAATATTCATAAATGAATTATCTTAACATTAAGAGGCCATTTATAAGCTTTCAAGGAAGAGTATAGAAGAATTTCAAAGGACACGGTGATTTTCGAGGCAACCAGGCCCGATCCACTTTGGAATTTGAAGCTGTTCACTTGAAACACGAAGCGTCACCCTCATTTAATGCCCCACTTCCTAATGCTCGAGAAGTGGAAGATCCTCCATTATGTCCATAATGCTTCATCTCCCAAAAAGGCGATTCAGATCTTTGATAACATCAGCCATAAGAAGCGGAGTCAACAATGGATGCTCGATAAAGACAACCACGTCTCTAAGATAAAGACTTCTTATTTTTTCATCCCCAGTAGGCTTGTATTGATCAGAGCATATCTTATTTCTCTTGGAGCCAACTAAATGTCGAGTCCAAGTGAAAGGGGCCAACTATTATGGTATTCACTCACCCAAGATATGGGCATTTGCAAAATGATACAATAAGACTCCTAGCAAATTAACCTCAAACCCACTTAAGTAGCCCAAGCCCAATAGAGGCCTCGACCCCGCCGACTCATCAAGTCGACCTTCTTTCATGCCGACACAAAAAGCGAGATTAGTCGATCCTATCGTCGAGGATGACCCGCTTAGGGCGCTCGACCACTCACTGGGCAATTCTCAGAGACGACTAAGAATTATTCCCTACTATCGGCTAAGTTGAGGACTCGACCCTGGTCTCAAGCCCTCCCCCAGAGCATATGTTAACATTTCAGTTCACATCGGACAAACCTTATCTAGATTTTAGCCTAATGGTCTCCATGACTTGTCAGTATGCCCATGTGCCTCTATGACTTATCAATCACTTCCTAGAAAATACGGAGACACTCTCTTCCATGCGAAGTGACTTCCCCTCCAGCCGCTAACCGACACATGTAGAGCAAAGGATGACTCACCTTCCAGCTCACACTTTGTCACTGCTATTTACATGGCCGAAGTGACCAATCTGTCATTGACATCTTCTTTATATATAGATGCTGTTCGCCATAACTAAAGGTTCGCAATCTAAAAACCCCCTAAAGTATGCATGGCACAAAAACAAGAACACACAGTTCCTCATCTAGACAGAGAAACTCACATAAATCCTCTGGGCAGAGACATTGCCACTTTAAGAACCATATTGGTTCCTGACCTTCCCCTTCCCCATTCGAGTTTCACTAACTTGACCGTCGGAGGAACCACGGGGGAACCAGTCCCCACCCTCTCACGGATTCTTCTTGTCTGTGCAGCATAGGCATCAATCCCCCGTTCAAGAACTAGGCATAAAGTTGAAGGAAGTGGCCCCTCCATCACTCTCCCCTACCACGTCCCGGTGAGGACTCAAGGATGACCGATCTAGTTCCAGATCAGAACCAATCCTAGCCTGGATCCAATTGGCTGTGTGATATTCAACATCAACAACTTCAATATCTAAAAGGTGATGACATTGTTAAGATTTCAATGAAATTTTAGGGGAAAACTAGGGTGAAGTGGTTGATCGAAACAAAATTTAACTTTATAGGTAGTCTAGGTATAAATTAGAAATATAAAGTTATTTGCAAAATGACTCTAAATATAATGTGGTTTCTAGAAAAGAAAATCCTTAAAACTTTATAGATAGCATAAAGATCATACTTTTTCCTTGACTAGAAATATTTTTTAAGAAAAATAAAAAAAAAGCATATACAAATTATGTGACATGCAAATCAAGATGCACGTTGTTGACCATAAAAATGAGTAACATATTGGTCTGGGTTAGCTTATGAAATGTATCTTATCAACTTTCCTATCATTTTTTTGTACTTTAATAACTATTCATATATGTGTATATGGGTATATTTTACTTTGAGCTATTAAAATATAAATTGAATAATATAATTTAGATATGCTTTGATATTAAGATTTTAAAATCTACTTTAAATTTATGGCTGGTGGGAATTAAACTTTGGCTTATTAATACCATGTCAAAATTCTTTGTCACTATACCATGACTCGAAATTATGGTGAGGATTGTGAACTATTAATTTATATTCTAACAGTTGATAGAAAAGGAGATTAAAAAAAAGAAAAGACTAGAATTCCCAAGAGATTTGTGACATTTGGCGGAATTTCTGTAAATAATTAATATTTGATTGTTTTTGTTGGGTTTGAGATGCAAGTCTAGAGGGGAAGTGAATAATGTTGCTACCATTCTTTGCTAAAAACAAATAATATATAGCAAAATAAATAAAACAAAGGCCAACGATAATCAAACACAAACAGCAACCAATCAGGAACACATAAGATTTTATAGTAGTTTGGATAACAACCTTATGTTCACTCTTCCTTCTTGCAAAAGGGCTTCCTCATTATGCAAAAGAGTTCTCCTGAATCACAAACCCGATTTAGTAGGCTTATAAGACCGCACCCTGAAATTTACCCAAAATCAGTCGTTTAACATAACTCTCCATATTGAGTAACACCTAGCTCTATCTAGTCTCAATCCTTAGTTCCAACCAACTTGAGTATACCATAAAAAATAAGTTCAAATCAAAACCAAACAACCAAAGTTAAAGCTTAGTAAACATGAAAGATCTTACTACCCTTTTGTTAAACAAAATGTCCTTTGATAAATATAATCATAGTTCGATGAAAAACCAATGTAGGTGATGAATCCAGAAATTTTGTGTGCGACAAGTAAGCGTTTTTCAGGGCTCCAGGGGCAAATCCTTCTATGTAATCTGTCACAAATCAATACCCTAGAGCTCCTCTCCTCCCCCCCACCCCCTCCCCCTCCCCCTCCCCCTCTTTTCTCTTAAATATATAAACTCCTCAATAAATCAAGAAAAATACATTCTAAATTTGGTAGAGATTGAAGACATAAAATAACAAATGGCTGAGATTAAATCTAAAAAACTACACTTCTGCCATGTATATCTTCGATGGTGCCTCTCAACCATCAATGGTGTCAAGGCCCCACTGATGGTTAAGAGGCTCATCGATGATACAAAAGTCTTTGGAGCAAAAGTCATCAATGATACATATTTACCATCGATGAGCTTGACCTACCATTAATGATTGTCACACCTCGCTTCCTAAAATACCCAAAAATCGGAACATGAACAAGCCCACGACGTATTAGATTAAGGAGAGTAAATAAAAATAAACATTTCTCCTTAACCTAATACGCTAAGCGTCAAGAAATAAATACAAAGGCATAGGTCCCCGACCACAATTAGCAAGAACATAATGAACAACACAGAATAGGAAATAGACATAACATCAAAAGTAGATCATCCAAGACATAATATTCGGGTCAAACATGCCCTTATACAAAATTATCTGAATAAAATACTGGAGAATGTAAAATTATAATGTGTTGGCCTTCTTGTTTTGATGATGTTTAACAAACAATTTACCACTAATATTGTTTGTCTAGTATTTGTGTTTTCTTATTTATTATAGACAAACAACGTTGTTTGGAGGATGGATGGAATTGCGCTTCAACGATCATATCCAATGGAGGTTGGCGGAATGTCGGGTTGAAGCCTTACAATTCAAAGTTAAAGATCAAGTTCAAGCTTCATCCGTATGTGTACGAAGTTAAGCTACATTGAAGATCAAGATCATTGCTTGGGTAACTTTAGTTTAGGTATTATATTATGTGTGTTAAGTACGTTAAGCTCAATATCATATACACACACATTTATTGGTTTCCTTGTATATATATGTAGTCACATATATATACAACACAAGTTTTGGTTTTCATATTTATAAATATGAGATTACATATTTCATATTTATTATTGTGATTTGGTTTATCTACTTAGATATGAAACAGATATATTTACATATACATACTCCTATGTTTCATTCTCTAATGTATTTGTGAAAATATCATATTCTTAGTTTTTGGACTTAATAATAATCATATATATATATTATTAAGTTTACATAATCATTGTGTAAAGTTTCAAAAGTTGGTTTAGGTCAAAACATCAAACCCATATGTTTACATTTTCGTGTTTTGGACTATTTTGTAAAATGATGATATTTTTCATTTGGGAAGTCCTTTTTTAAAACCAGTCATTGTAGCATGTTTATTATCATGTCTACAATCATTTCCCAAAGTTTTACATTTTTTAGAATTTGTTTGATATTTTTAAACATGGTTTTAAAATCAGAAAAATAGTTTTCTGAAGTATCAGTTATCGGTCGACCGAACCGGTCGACCGCTCATATGTTAAGTCGGCAGTGGGCAGCAGAGAGTTTGTCGGTCGACCGGTCCGGTCGACCGAGAGCTCCATCGGTCGACCGCAGGAATTTCCGATCGACCGACGATCGTCCAGAACAGTTCTCCGTATTTTTTTGTTCTTCGCGATCAACCGCGAATATTTTCGGTCGACCGCCAATAGATCCGTTGGTCACAACGGCTATTTTTCTGAGCTGTTTTCTGGGGGCTTTGCTGTCATTTGGTTTGGGGTTTTTGTTGAGATCTTGATTGGGTATAAATACCCAATTGCTAATCTCTTTTCAAGTTAATCAAGAAGTGTTTTAAAACAAAGTTTTTAAACAAGGGTTTAGGGTTTTACTGTTTGTTTAAGATTAAGTTTCTGTTTACAAAGGAGGAAGTTTTCACTGCAGATTGAGGGATTCATTCTCAATCCTTTTCATCCTCTTCTTTGTGTTTATAGAGAAGTTTTCTAACTCTTTTCTCTAGCAATTTTATTATTGATTTTCATATTCTTATTATTGCTAGTTTACTATTTGAGTTAGATTTTATTTTACTCATTGTTACACACACCCACATTGAGCTTTTAGTATTTACATACATAGTATAGTTGGGTGGTGAGAGATTGTAACTTTGAGTTGTGCTTTCATTGTGTTCTCATCCATAGTAGAGAACAATCAATTATTGTATTGAGCCTAATTGTGAGATTCACTTTGTAATACACTTGTACACCGAGAGGAGTGTGTGGTGAGAGTCGGGGATCGTTCCAAGAGGAGTGGCGTCGGCTAACGAGCCTAGGGAGAGGTTGTAACCGAGTACTTGAGGGAGACACGGCTAGGTCCAACACTTGTGAGGGTGTAGAGTGTGATTGCAAGAGTGTCGATTGTAAAGTTTTCGGTTAGCTAGAAAACCGAGTGTGAGGTGTAAACGTTATTCGGGTGAACGTAGAAAACCCGGTTGTGATAGTGGAGTATCTTCTCGAGGTGAGGAGCGGGGACGTAGGTCGTGGGGACCAAACCTCGTAAACATATCCTTTGTTTGTGATTGCATTGGCGCACTTGTTTTCATGTTCATATCTTACATCGTCATTGTGTATTGCTTGTTGATCATTTTGCCCTATCACATTTATAGTTATATTGTTTACCCCTTGTGTTAGTTTTATATCCTTGCATATGTCATATAGCATATCTCATTGCTAGGATATATCCCTTAGTTCATATTGCTTATCCTAGCTCATATATCTTGTTGTATTTCATACTTGCTAGGATAACTTGTTAATTATTTTTAATTAGCATTTAAATCGGATTAGATTAGCATAAGACCCTAATCACCCCCCCCCCCCCTCTAGGGTCTAACATAATGATCAAGCAAAAAAAGAAATGCTACAAAAGTAAGCTAAGTCCATCGAACAACTACAGGGAATAACTAAACTTCGGCTTCTTCTGCTCGATCTGCAAGGCATTCCTGCTGAGAATATCTTGCCTCCTGGCGATCTCCCAGCTGAACATGTTCTTCCTCTAAGTCTGTCGTACACCAGAGAAAACAGGTGTACGTCAGCGTGCATGGCACACGGCAAGACTCCACAAAAGAAAAGAACGAACAAAAACCCAATGCGAAACACAATACAACAACAAAAATGATAAAGAAACGTGCAACTGTAAATCCAACAAAATCAATCAAGTAACAAGTCAATCATGCAGCTAGCGATCAGAAATCATCCAAGTAACAAGGTCATATAACTAGATGGACTTAATACTTAAAAATCTACAACAAGAGACGTAGTACATCGAGCGAAATAATCCAAACAATAAAACCCTCATGTATATACCATATGTCTTAAATTATAGATAATTAAATATTAACCCTGGTCTATGTATGAAAAGAAAATATAACTGGCCTACATCTCATAAGAAATCATACTTAGCTAAGAAACAAGGTCATGTAACTAGCCATCCTATAACAGGTCACTGGTTCACATCTCACACAGAGGCAACGCTCATATCATCGGATAACTAACTGTTCACAAATCCCCTACGTGCATCCAAACTTGTGAAACGGTTCGGTGAGAGGACTACACACAATCCGATTTCGGCCTGGTTCGAACTCAAGTAAAACTCGGGTGACGAAACGGTTTCACTAACCAAGTGCGAAATGGTTCACATGGCCCAACAAACTAACCCCAGTGCAAAACAGTTCACTGGTGTGAGTCTGGAAGGTACATCAATAGCCTTATCCAATCACATGAACATGGACTTCCCCATCCCAACTCTTCTCATTTTCTAAGTCAACCATAATCCTCATTGAAACTCGGGTTCACCACCTAAACTTAGTCAACACACTCACACATGTCACTAAGTCTGTTCATGACGTACGAGACCACTAAGTTATGAACTACTAAGGTTCTCAACACAACCAGAAATAATAAAAGCTGACATGTCAAATACAGCAAAATATTCACAAAACATGAAATGTAATCACAAATCAGTAAAAACATGCATACAGTCCGGTTTCATCAATATCTTGTTATCCGAATCTTAAAACAACTCATAAAAATTATGAGCAACTAAATAATATCAAATATAACTATGGTTAAAGGTAAAATTGAAAATTGTGATTGTTTTGTACATGAAATGTCATAGTCCACAACAGCCCACACAAAATCATAATTTACTTAAAACCCAAAATAAATAATTCTTTTCACAAATAAATTCCTTTAAATCATCATAATTATCAAAAATATAATTCTTTTGCTAAAATAACTTAACAACTCAAAATGACCCTTTTTCTCGAATAAATTAATTTAAATTATCTATTTTAATGATTATTCAAAACCAACTCCTTTTCCAAATAAATTCTTTCTCAACATAATTATTCTAAAATTAATCTTTAAAAATAATAATCTATTAAGTATTATCCTTACAATATCAGTTATTCTCATCTATCATCAAACAATCCATGCAGATAATTATATCACAATTTAAAAACTACAACCAATCACAATACAGTTAAAATATACATATAATGTATAATAAATCTTAAATTCAGATTTGCGCAAGAGGGATCTTGCCTTAAAATCATGTGCAAGCCTCTAAAACAAATAGCAAGCAATCCACAAGTGCAAACAACACGTTCTCCCTTGCCATACGTCGATGATCTCTCCCTCGTGTCGGTATTGTGCTTCACAAAGTTCTCAAAATTCATAAGAAAAAGATCTAGGGTTTTTGTGGAGAGAGGATGGCTGCTAGGGTTCAGAGATATGATAAAAAAAGGAATTTTTGTAAAAAAATATAGGTATTTATAGAGGCAAACCCGAAACAAACTCGTTTGACCCGAACCAGGAAACCAAGTCTGACTGGGAAAATTACCTTCGGTATTTTAGCTGTAACTTTCTTACCCAGTCTCAGAATGAGATTATTTGAGATTTGTTGAAAAGTTATTAAAGAGACCTATAACTTTGGTCTTTTGAGTTTTTCTAGATTCTATCTACATCATTGTGTAAAACATAAAAACTCTTAACTGGTCATTTTTTCCAGATTTCTCTTCGTGCATGTTTTATGTATTTTCACTCATATATTCATAAATATACATTGAATTGATCTCAAATCAATTCTTATCATACTCAAACATCAAAATATGTTATTTTTCAGCATAAAACATATTTATTATTATTTATCATGACAATTTTCAAACTTACAGGGTTTTATATTCTTCTCCCCTTAAAACAAATTATGTCCTCGGAATTAAAATAAAATATGCATGATATCATATAGTAATCTGGAAAGCAAACATAATATATATAATAGCTGATAATAGAAAGTAAAAATTACATCAATAATGGACGTAGGTAAAAGATATAAAATATATACAACAATCATGTAATTATGTATTCATAACATTTACACAATGAACACAATATCAAAATAAACCAATAACTATTATATCGTTATACCCATTAGAATAACCAAATATAATACAAAAGCTATAAACCCAATATACATAAAGAATAAATACAACATATGAACTGTCATGTAATAATATTTAAAACAATAATCAAATATGGAAATAAACAATTAACTAAAATAGTAATACAAGGAATTTTGTATATAGAAAATTGATGAATACTTATTTCACATCCTAAAATAAATTATAAAACTGCTAATGAAATGTAAGAGAAATAACTATGTTAACTAATAAACTATAACATAAATAACACAATAAACTAATAAATTAATAAAATTAAAGACAACATAAAAACACATACAGAAAAACAGATAACTTCATAAATAACCAAACAATAATGATAACAAAATACGTACATGAAAAGTAAAATGTGACCAAAGTTATATGGTAACATACACAACAAACATGTATAATTATTATGTACAATACGTAGAATTAATAAAAATAAATGCAACACAAAATAAAAATAACTACACTATAACATGACCACAAACAAAAATTATAATAAAAACATAATAAATATTGAATCACAATAAGTATAGCAATACATAAATTGAATTGTGAAAAACATGAGTAAGAATACACTGCATAAAATATAAAACCCACTAACTACAAAAATATTTCAACTAAATATGAAACCATAATACAATATGTAAAAATACAAAAATCAAAGCTAAATAATCACACACATTGTAACA
The DNA here is from genome assembly GCA_022839385.1 of Asparagus kiusianus. Classification (NCBI taxonomy): domain Eukaryota; kingdom Viridiplantae; phylum Streptophyta; class Magnoliopsida; order Asparagales; family Asparagaceae; genus Asparagus; species Asparagus kiusianus. The sequence goes on along the minus strand of BQKN01065918.1, from coordinate 345,220 downwards.
ACCTTTAATAACCCTATACACAAACTATAAGGTCATAACATCACACACTCACACCGAAAAAATAACAACTCCTATTCAAAGAAAAATATAAGAATAAAACGATATTGATGTAATAAGATCTATGAAAAAATACAAAAATAAGAGAAACGAAATAGAAGAGTAACACGATGTAAAATAACACAAGTCAAAATAATGAAAAATACCAAGCTGACAAAGAAAAACATAATTGAAGGACTCAATGCATTCAAATAAGTAATGAACCAATTGACAGTATAAAACTCAAAATAAATTAACACATACAAAAATCATAGAATTCACTAAAATATATATGCTTACTAACAATACTGACACTCACAAACATACTACTAGATAAAGAAGTATAATATATAAAAACAAAAACTATAAAAGGTAAAATAGGTATATAAGCAAATAAAAACATAAGAAGAGCATAATTTCGTATAATAAAAACAAAAATATATTTTAGATAAACATGATTACACAGTTGATACTAGAAATAATGAATGACTATAAATTAATAACATCGTAAAAATATAATAGTCTATATGAATACACTATAATGAAAAGAGAATAGTAATTATAAAAGAATGAAAAAGTAAAACCTAACACAAGTAACAAAAATAACAAATAGAGAATGAACAACAATAATGACACAATAAAAGACATAAATATCTAAAAATATCATAAAATAAATACTAAAAAAATAATACGCGTATACAATATATATTGTTACAATAACAAAATAATACATATTGAAAACGAAGCAAATAAACAACAAATGTGTAAATACACTATAAATAACCCATGAGTAAATGCTATACATACCCACAAACGCATATTAGAATTACCTCTTATATTATTTATAAAAGGATAATAATTAATGTAACAAAATAACTATATAATTAGTAACTCAACTCTAAACTTAGCAATATAAATAATATCTGAATATCAAAATAGAAATACATCACTCTTAGAAATAACGAAACTAATGCGAACATACTAAAACAATCTAGCAAGACAAAACTGACTGATAAAACTATATACTGAAAATGTAAGAGAAAAGAATATAGAGCATATGTAGAATATTAAAATCATGAACTTATTAAAGTGAACTTATTAAAGTATATCTACAATAATCTAGAACATAAGTAAACGGTAGATGGTATGATAGAAAACGCACACATACATAATGTAGATATGTAAAAGTATAATTAAACACAATAAAATAATCTAAATATCAAATATGCTATGTACTATATATGTAGAGTCTAGAGCAATGCAAAACACTTAAGAACATGATCTGAACAATTGAGAATATATAAGTAATGATATATATTTTTAATAAAAATATACAATATAATACTATGGGTGATACATAAAATAATGTAATAAATGATGCAGAAATCAATACAATTAAATGATATAAGTCAAATCAAAAACATATAGTGTAAAAATAATAACACATAAAATAATGACCGGTATGAGGATAGAGGGGTTATAGGAAGAGAGCGTGTAGTCGCGAAGCGACGGAACAAGAACAGTAGAAAGCTCCGGAGTCAAAGAGTGATAAGATAGGGACGAAACGAAATCTATTAAGAAAATAAGATAATGGCTCAAGAATAGTATTACGGATGAAATATGGTATGCATCTAAGTTGTCCGTTATATTCTCACTAGTGGAAACTCGGGACTATGACCTGCATGGGCCACCAAAAAAACCTTTCACGCCCCGTTTCCTAAAACACCCGGGAATCGAAACATGAACAAGCTCGCGACGTATTAGATTAAGGAGAGTAAATAAAAATAAATATTTCTCCTCAACCTAATACACTAAGCGTCAAGAAATAAATGCAAAGGCACGGGTCCCCGACCACAATTAGCAAGAATATAATGAACAACACATAATAGGAATAGACATATCATGAAAAGTAGATCATCCAAGACATAATATTCGGGTCAAATATGCCCTTATACAAAATTATCTGAATGAAATACTGGAGAATATAAAAATACAATGATCAAGCGAAAAAGGAAATGCTACAAAAGTAAGCTAAGATCATCAAACAACTAGAGGGAATAACTAAACTTTGGCTTCTTCTACTCGATCTGCAAGGCACTCATGCTGAGAATATCCTGGCTCATGGCGATCTCCCAGCTGAACATGTTCTTCCTCTAAGTCTGACGTTCACCAGAGAAAACAGGTGTATGTCAGCGTGCATGGCACACGGCAAGACCCCACAAAAGAAAAGAACGAATAAAAACCTAATGTGAAAAACGATACAACAACAGAAATGATAAAGAAACGTGTAACTGAAAATCCAACAAAATCAATCAAGTAACAAGCCAATCATACAGCTAGCGATCAGAAATCATCCAAGTAACAAAGTCATACAACTAGATGGACGTAATACTTAAAAATCTACAACAATAGACGTAGTACGTCGAGCGAAATAATCCAAACAAGAAAACCCTCATGTATATACCATATGTCTTAAATTGTAGATAATTAAATATTAACTCCGATCTATGTATGAAAAGAAAATACAACTGGCCTACATCTCATAAGAAATCATACTTAGTAAAGAAACAAGGTCATGTAACTAGCCATCCTATAACAGGTCACTGGTTCACATCTCACACAGAGGCAATGCTCATATCATCGGATAACTAACTGTTCACAAATCCCCTACGTGCATCCAAACCCGTGAAACGGTTCAGTGAAAGGACTACACGCAATCCGATTTTAGCCTGGTTCGAACTCAAGCAAAACTTGGGTGACGAAACGGTTTCACTGCCAAGTACAAAACGTTTCACGTGGCCCAACAAACTAACCCTAGTGTGAAACGATTCACTGGTGCGAGTCTGAAAGATACATCAACAGCCTTATCCGATCACATGAACATGGACTTCCACATCCCAACTCTTCTCATTTTCTAAGTCAACCATAATCCTCACTGAAACTCGGGTTCACCACCTAAACTCAGTCAACACACTCACACATGTCACTAAGTCTGTTCATGACGCACGAGGCCACTAAGTTATGAACTAGTAAGGTTCTCAACACAACCAGAAATAATAAAAGCAGACATGTCAAATACACTAAAATATTCACAAAACATGAAATATAATCACAAATCAGTTAAAACATGCATACAGTCTAGTTTCATCAATATCTTGTTATCTGGATCTTAAAACAACTCATAAAAATTATCAGCAACTAAATAACATCAAATATAACTATGGTTAAAGGTAAAATCGAAAACTTTGATTGTTTTGCACATGAAATGTTATAGTCCACAACTACCTACACAAAATCATAATTTACTTACAACCCAAAATAAATAATTCTTTTTACAAATAAATTCTTAACAACTCAAAATGACCCTTTTCTCGAAATAAATTAATTTAAATTATCTATTTTAATGATTATTCAAAACCAACTCCTTTTCCAAATAAATTCTTTCTCAACATAATTATTCTAAAAATAATCTTTAAAAATAATAATCTATTAATTCTTATCCTTACAATATCAGTTATTCTCATCTATCATCAAACAATCCACGCAGATAATTATATCACAATTTAAAAACTACAACCAATCACAATACAGTCAAAATATGCATATAATGTATAATAAATCTTAAATTCAGATTTGAGGAAGAGGGATCTTGCCTTAAAATCATGTGTAAGCTTCTAAAACAAACAGCAAGCAATCCACAAGTGTAAACAACACGTTCTCCCTTGCCATACGTCGATGATCTCTCCCTCATGTCGATATTGTGCTTCACAAAGCTCTCAAAATTCATAAGAAAAAGATCTAGGGTTTTTGAGAGGAGAGGATGGCTGCTAAGGTTCAGAGATATGATAAAAAAAGAGGAAATTTTATGAAAAACATAGGTATTTATAGAGGCAAACCCGAAACAAACCCGTTTGATCCGAACCAGAAAACCTAGTCTGACTGGGAAAATTACTTTCGGTATTTTGGCTGTAACTTTCTTATCCGGCCTCAGAATGAGATGATTTAAGATTTGTTAGAAAGTTATTAAAGATACCTAGTTTTTCTAGATTCCAACTGCATCATTGTGTAAAACATAGAAACTCTTAACTGGTCATTTTTTCCAGATTTCTCTTCATGCATGTTTTGTGCATTTGCACTCATATATTCACAAATATACATTGAATTGATCTCAAATCAATTCTTATAATACTCAAACATCAAAATATATTATTTTTTAGCATAAACATATTTATCATTATGTATCATGAAAATTTTCAAATTTGCGGGGTTTTACAATGATCAAAGGCCACCATCGATGTTTAGGAGGCTGAAATCATCCTTTGAGCTGATTTTTGCTTCATTTTGCCTCATAATTTTTTTATAAATGTACTATATCATCTCAAATAAACATTAATACTAAATGAGAGTTTGTTATTACTCAAACACAAGAGCTATTGTATGGACTTTATCCTAACAGTTCTCACACTTACAAATCTGTGTATAAGCTTCCATTCATACCTCTCTGCTATTGTGCAGCAACTTTGAAACTATTTCTTTTATTTATTTAATTTCGTTGGATTAGAGTCAATGTCAAAGTGTTTTTATTAACATTTAGTAAAAAGCTTAGGTTAAAATGATGGAGTGACAAGAGAAAGGAAGGATATTTGTGTATACAAGGGAGGGACTTTGTTAATCTTCACTACACCATCTAACATGTGCTTATAATCTAATTTTATTTTATCAATTGCAACTAGGGGTGTTAACAATTAGGATAAGGCTAGAATATGATATTTATCATATCTATATCTGCTTATCGATCACGGATACACATATATCTCGGTAAGAAAAACTCATATCCATATTCACCAAATTCAAATATGGTTACCTATATACATGCGAATATGCAGATAGAAAACAGATATCAGAAAACCATATGATATTGAAAAGAATATAGTTCATACAATACAAGAGAGTTTCATTAATATGTTCATTATATCTGAAAAGCTAAGATTAGATCTGGTCATCAACATCAACCTCAAGTCCATTACCTAAGGATTAAAATAATTACAATTGTATGACCAATATATATTTGGATACTTCGGATATGGATCCGGTTATTTCACTACTTATCCATATCCGTAACAATATCCTATCAGTTATAGATATTAGTAATCATATCTGTATCCTAACAGATATGGGTACAGATATTTTTGGCACCCCTAATTGCAGCATTTTGGAACTCTTGACGTTACAATATTGTGTCACGGGTTCTTAGTTAATAAGATAACATGTTACTCCCTTGTAGGAAAGAAGTAAGAAAGAATATTAGAATAAACTCAGAGATGCAGACACTTTTTTATTGCCCGAATGTATGATCGTCTGACAATATTGTCTTATATAGCAGAATAAACAACCGATTCAGAATAGTATGAAACCTTAATTCAGAAAGCAATGTTACTCTTTTCAGTCTTCTCGTCTTTCTCTTTTCTCCCCCATTTTCATGCATATATATCTATTTTCTTTACTCAATACATTCTCTAAACATCTTGGCCCGGGTACTTTTTTTAAAAGAATTTGGTTTAGTCCACGACATCACCACTTACAAGTTCTCTTGAATCTTGCATCAGTATTGGTCTACTATATATCCATCATTTTCAGAGGCCGATCACTGTGCTCGGAGCGTAGGGCGCATGCACCGAAACAACGCTAACGATGATGGCCCATCGAGCAAGAACCAAACAAAGATTCGTGGGTAGTGTCATGCTTATGTACTAATTTTTTTAAAGCATAAGTTAAGTGAACCTATAAAGTTTATTCGATCCAAAATAATATTTGTTCGCCCGAGTGATCAAGGATCAAAGATCTTCAAAACATCATACTCACCGTAGATTTCACTTAAACAAGTGGATTTTCTTCCCTCTTTGGATTCACTTTTTCAATCACAAAAGTTCATTATTTATCAACCAATTATGTGTATTTTAGATATACAGTATAAATGAGTGCGATATAGTAGAGATATGATGATAATAATATTTGAATTAAAGGATAATTTGAAGTCGCATCTTCCGTACAATATGGATTGTAGCCTTTGTTCTATTTATATTAGCTTATGCACCACATGATCCGTTTTACATCAATTATGTGATTCTTACAATATTTAAAAGTTACGGGAAAATAATGTTTTCAAGTGGTTATATATGAGTGAGTGAGTGGATAGGTGTGTTTGTGCGCGTATATATATACACGCTAAGAAAAACGTTACAGTCAGTATAGTTTTAGAGGGCGCATATGCAAATAACTCTAAAACGCAACATAATCATTCTAGATATGAATAGGCGTGAAGAAAGCATTTCTTACGTGTATCCGGACAAAAACACCTTACATGTTAGAGACCGGAATGAGTGGAGCTAGGCTATCTCTCAAAGGCACCATTTTTGGATTTGGATATCCAACCCGAATTAAAGTAAACAACGCCCACATGCAACAAGGCATCAATCACCAACCTTTGGGGCCCTTCTGTTTTTTGGTCTTATACCTAAGCCTTTGTACCAAATCCTCCATTACTTGGTGGTGGTTTGCTCTTATACGTAAGGTTTTGGCTGACCTACCAAGTGTCCCTAGTTGTCTTTATTGTGACCTTTTTTTTTCTTTTTTCTTTTTTTTTTGGGGAGGGGGGAGGTGGAATCTTATAGTGGGGTCTCCATATAAATTATATGGAAAAGAATGAGAGCATAACATATGTCTAATTAAAATTTGTGATTGATAATACATATCTTTATTGCATTGACATTCTAACTGTTTGCACTAATATTTACTTATTTCACTAATGTTTTGTACTGATTATGTTAGGGATTCGAAACAATCAATCGAACCATTGCCCTTCCGGACCTTGTGTTGAAAGTAGAAAAGTAGGAATAATACCACAAATAAAGATCTAACCTTGCAAAAATAGTAAAGGAGACGAACACACAGATTTAACGAGGTTCGGCAACGTGCCTACGTCCTCGGGAGCCACACCACACAATTTCTTTTATTAATTGAAGAAGAATACAAGCTCTCAAACTAGGGTTTTATCTCTCTGAGATTCTCTCTCTTTTTGCAGTCAAAAAGCTCTCTTTTTCATGTCTTACAAACCCTAAAAACATTTGGGTATTTATAACAAACCCCAGCCAAACAGGATTCCTAAATAAAATAGGAAACAGGGAATCTGCGCGGTCGACCGGACAGAACGACGAAATCCTACAGGGTCTCGTGCACGATCGCAGTCGACCGCAGAAACCACTCCGGTCGACCGGCCAGAGCGAAAGTTTCTTCTCAGTTTCCTGCAATGCACGCGATCGACCGGATCTGCCACTGCGGTCGACCGCACAGTCTTCTGACTGTTCCCTTTATTTTTTCAATTGTATCTTTGGGTCTACACACTTAGACTAACAATCTCCCACTTTGAGACCAAAGCGTCATTAACGAGCTCACCCGAACTCTCTCCTTCTTCGCATGTATCTTTTCGCTGAAAAATTCTTTCTTCAATCAACATCCCGGCGATCGCGCCGATCCTCGTAGTGTGGCTCCGCCTTCGTCTTCTACTCGTGAAGGCCAACTAAAGTTACGCACAACTCCAGTTTCTCAATGGTGACTGCCTTTGTCAACATGTCCGCCGGATTTTGACTCCCCAAAATTTTCATTAAGTGTAACTTTCCGTCTTCAATCAGCGAGCGTATGAAATGGTATCGTACGTCGATATGCTTCGTTCTGGCATGATATACTGGATTCTTGGCAAGATGTATAGCGCTCTGGCTATCACAATAAAGTACTTCTCTCCCTTGCTTTAGATCCAACTCTTTCAAGCACCCGTTCAACCAGATCATCTCCTTGCTTGCTTCAGTCACCGCGACATACTCAGCCTCGGTTGTAGACAAAATCACAATCTTCTGTAGACGTGAGACCCAGCTCACTGCTGTCGACGCTAAGGTATAAACATACCCCGTGGTGCTTCGCCTCGTATCATGATCACCGGCGAAGTCCGCATCCACGTATCCCTGCAGCACCAACTCCTTCCTCCTGAAATATAGTGGTTTGTTTGTTGTCCCCCTAAAGTACCGCATTATCCACTTCACGGTCTCCCAATGCTGCTTTCCTAGATTGCTTGCAAATCTGCTCACAACTCTCACTGCATGAGCGATGTCCGGCCACGTGCAAACCATCGCGTACATGAGACTCCCAATGGCCGAAGAATATGGCACCTTGCTCATATGCTCTCTATCTGCATCTGTCTTAGGCGATTGCTCCTCAGATAGCTTGAACTGACTTCCAAGGGGTGTGCTAACAACTTTAGCATTCTGCATGTTGAACCTCTGAAGTAAATTCTCTATGTATTTAGCTTGGCTCAATCTCAATGTCCCTTCAGCTTCATCCCTATTCGCATCCCTAGAATCTGCTTCGCTGCACCCAGATCATTCATTGCAAATTCCTTTGCTAGCTGCTTCTTCAAACTGTTTATCTTTTCCAAACATGGTCCTCCTACCAACATGTCATCAACATATAATAACAAAATAATGAAGCTGGACTCGAACCTTTTGAAATAACAGCAATGATCCGAATTGCATCTTCTGTAGCCATTGTTCTGCATGAAGTTATCAAACTTGTTATACCACTGTCTCGGAGCCTGTTTCAACCCATATAAGCTCTTCTTGAGCTTGCACACCATCTCTTTCTTTCCTTCTTCAATGAAGCCAACAGGCTGCTTCATGTAGATTTCTTCATCCAAGTCACCATGAAGAAAGGCAGTCTTCACATCCAACTGCTCAAGAAAGAGATCTTCTGCAGCCACCAACCTCAACACCACTCTGATGGTAGTGAGCTTCACAACAGGCGAAAATATTTCCGTGTAGTCCACTTCTTCCCGCTGTTGAAACCCCTTCACGACTAGTCTGGCCTTATACCTCTTGCTTCCATCACTCTCATGTTTGACCCGGTAGACCCATTTATTGTGCAAGGCTTTCTTTTGCGCATGTAGCTAAGCTAACTCCCATGTCTCATTAGTAAGTAGAGAATCCATCTCCTCCTGCATCGCATGCTCCCACTGCTGAGATTCACTCACTTGCACTGTCTCTTCATAACACTCCGGCTCTCCGCTATCTGTTAAGAGTAGATAATCAAGTGACGAGAGGTATTTGGGATTTGGTTTGGGTACCCTGGATGACCTCCTAAGCTCTACGCCCTGGGTAGTAGCTTCTGCACCTGTAGTCTCCTCCGTTCTACTATCAGAACTAACATCGTCGCCCCCATCTGGAAGTTCCTCCAAATCCATGTACTCGGATCCACCTGTATCCGTAGTGCTGCTCCCACTGCTTTGGCTATCCTTAGCATTATCCATGTTCTTGTACATCACCTCCTCATGGAATATCACATCCCGGCTCCTGATGATCTTCCTATTTTTCTCATCCCACAGACGATACCCGAACTCATCAACACCATATCCAATGAATGTACACTTTTGTGACTTAGCTTCTAGCTTGTCCCTGACATGGTCACTGATATGAACATATGCCACGTAGCCAAATACTCGCAAGTGTGAGAGATTTATCTTCTTGCCACTCCAAACCTTCTCTGGAATCCTAAAATCTAATGGAACTGATGGCCCGTGATTAATCAGGTAGGCTGCCGTATGCACCGCATTCACCCAAAATATCTTAGGCAGACTTGCATGTAATCGCATGCTCCGCGCACGCTCAGTCAAGGTCCTATTCATTCTCTCCGCAATGCCGTTCTGTTGCGGTGTCCCTGGAGTGGTTCTCTCTAAACGAATCTCATTCGTAGCACAGAACCTCTTGAACTCCTCCAGCTCGTATTCTCCACCATTATCTGATCTCAAGAACTTCACCTTCAGATCTATCTCATTCTCGACCATGGCCTTCCACTTCTTAAAGATTTCGAACACCTCTGACTTGTGCTTCATGAAGTAAACTCACACCTTCCTCGAGTGATCGTCGATAAAGGTGATGTAGTATCTCGAACCGCCAAAAGAAGACACACTAGCTGGGCCCCATACATCTGTATGAATCAACTCTAGCTTCTGAGCCTTAGGTGGCCTTCCACCCTTCTGAAAACTAACCCTCTTCTGCTTCCCAAAGATGCAGTCTTCACAAACTCCGACTTCAACGGCGTCGATCCTGGTTAGCTTTCCTTGTGAATGTAGGATTTTCATCCCCTTCTCGCTCATGTGTCCCAGCCTATTGTGCCATAGATCTGTACTCTCCTTGCCAGCTACAATTGCGAGGGTATCACTCGCATGTGAAGTGAGGTAGAGAGTTCCCGTTTTATTACCACGGGCAACAACCATCGTACCGTTGGAGATTTTCCACTAATCCCCGGTAAATATCGAAACGTAGCCTTCTGCTTCAAGCTGTCCCACCGAAACACGATTCCTCTTCAGCTTCGGCACGTGTCTCACGTTCTTCAAGTTCCACTTAGAGCCCTTTATTTGTATCTGAACGTCGCCCTTTCCAACAATATTACAAGGCTCATTGTCCCCCAAATATACTTTACCAAAGTCCCCTGTTACATAGTTCTGAAGTAGTTTCCTATTAGCAGTGACGTGGAAAGAAGCTCATGAGTCGATGACCCAAGAATCAGAATCGCTATCCATAGCAAGGATCAAGGCATCCTGCACGATATGAGCCTCCTGCTCACCCGCATCCTTCTTTAGTGCTTTACAGACCGAAGACATATGGTCCTCCTGGCCGCAGTTCCAACACTTCCCTTTGATGGTTCTAACCTTTGAGTTTGACCTCTTCTTTATTGATTTCGACCGATTCCTGTTCTGGTTCCCTTTCTTCTGGCTTCTGCCTTTCTGCTCGAAACTTAGGGCTGAACCTGAACCTTCTGATTCGAACGATTTCCTTCTAACCTCCTCGGATAGAATCATGCTGATAACCTCACTCAGCTTCAACTTCTCTTTCCCCGCCGAATTGCTGATTGCCGTCACACAACCCGCCCAACTATCCGGCAACTGCGATAGTAGTAGAAGGGCCTGCACTTCGTCATCGAACATGATGTCCACGGAGATAAGTTGATCAACAATTGTGTTAAACTCGCTGAGGTGCATTGTGAAGGACCATCCTTCAGCCATCTTGAGGTTGAAGAGAGTTTTGACTAGATGCACCTTGTTTGCTGCCGACAGTTGCTCGTACATCTTCGCGAGCGCTTCCATAAGCCCCACTGTCGTCTTCTCCTTCAGAATATTGTGGGCTACTGATTGGCGAGCGACAACTGGATTTGCCCTAGAGCCTTCCTATCCAGTACCTCCTAATAACCATCTGACTCCTCTTTCTTCTGCCCCTTTTCCTTGCCCATCAGCGGGCGATACAAGTCCTTCTGGTACAGATAGTCCTCCATCTGTGACTTCCAGTAGGCGAAGTCTGAACCATCAAACTTCTCGATCTTTGATTTGTTTTCCTCTGCAATGGCTTTCACACAAATTGCTGAACGAAGCTCTGATACCAGTTGTTAGGGATTCGAAACAATCAATCGAACCCTTGCCCTTCCGGACCTTGTGTTGAAAGTAGAAAAGTAGGAATAATACTACAAATAAAGATCTAACCTTACAAAAATAGTAAAGGAGACGAACACACAGATTTAACGAGGTTCGACAACGTGCCTACTGTTGACCTTCTTGTTTTGATGATGTTTAACAAACAATTTATTTCTAATGTTGTTTGTCTAGTGTTTGTGTTTTCGTATTTATTCTAGGCAAACAACGGGTTGGAGGATAGATGGAATTGCGCCTACACGATTATATCTAATGGAGGTTGGCGGAATGTCGGGTTGAAGCCTTGTAATTCAAAGTTAAAGATCAAGTCCAAGCTTCATCCGCAAGATTACCAAGTCAAGCTTATTGAAGATCCAGATTGCTTGGATAATCTAGTTTAGATTTTATATTATGTGTGTTAAGTACGTTAAGCTCAAATTCTATACACACACATTTATTGGTTTCTTCGTATATATATATATATATATAGTTATATATACATACATAAGCTTTGGTTTCTATGCATATATATAGTTATATATATACATACATGTGTTTTGGGTTTTATAAAATATATATATGAAATTACATATTTCATACTCTATTGTGTTTTAATATATATTGCATAGAATATGCAATTTTGTGAAAATATTATATTCTTAGTTTTTGGACTTAACAATAACCATATACATATTTTATTAAGTCTATATAATCATTGTGTAAAGTTTCAAAATATGGTTTAGCCTAAATGTCAAAATTCACATGTTTACATCTTCGTGTTTTGGACTATTTTTGAAAAATAATGATTTTTCACAAATGGAAAATGCAATTTGGAAAATTCTTTTTGTAACATGTTCACTTACATGTTTATATACATTTCCCAAAGTTTCATTATTTTTGGACTTTATTTGTTATTTTTAATAATTTTCCAAAAGTCAAAAATCTGTTTAAAACCTGTTTTTTCTGTAGTATCAGATTTCGGTCGACCGCTCTTGTGTTCATTGGTCAGTGGGCAGCAGAGAGTTTGTCAGTCGACCGTCGCGGTCGACCGAGAGCTCGAAATTTCCATCGGTCGACCGCACCGGTCGACCGAAGAAGTCTCTGCTCGATTCTCAGTTTGGGATCTGCATCGCGGTCGACCGCGGATTTTTTCGGTCGACCGCCGCTCTGTCAGTTCTCTTTCCAACGGCTATTTTTGTTATCATTACTGAGGCTGTTTTTGTCATTTTGTTTGGGGTTTTTGGCTGAGGTTCTTGGAGGCTATAAATACCCCATTGACCTCAGTTCTTATATGAATCCAAGAAAGGTTTTAAACAAGGGTTTAAGTGTGGTTTTAGTGTTTGTTTGGTTTGAAGATTGTTTTCACAAGTGAAAGAGATCGTCTTCTTGTTTGGGCTCAAATCTCCATCTCTCCATCTTGATCTATTGAGAAGTTTTCTAAACTCTACTCTAGCTTTTATTTATTAATTATTTGTTAATTATTATTTCTATTAAAGCTAGTTTTATATTGAGTTTAGATTTGATTTTATCTCATTGTTACACACACCCACTTGAGCTTATTGTATTTACATACATAGTATATTAGGATTGTGAGAGATTGTAACATTGAGTTGTGCTTAATTAAGTTCTCATCTATTATAGAGAACAAATTTATATTTGTTACATTGAGAGTGGTGTAAGGTTTTCGGTAAGCTAGAAAACCAAGTGTGTTGTGAAGTTTTCGGTAAACTAGAAAACCGAGTGTGAGGAGTGACGTTGTTCGGTGAGCGTTGAAAACCGACACTGTGTGGTTGTAAACGTTATTCAGGTGAGCGTAGAAAACCCGGTTGTGATAGTGGATTTCTCCCCGGGAGTGGGGAGTGGAGACGTAGGACGGAAGGTCCGAACTCCGTGATCATATTGCTTGTTTGAGTGTGCTTTGGCGTTCATTCATATTTATGTTCATATCTTATATCGCCATTGTGCATTGCTCATTTCTATATCATCCACTATCTTGTTTAGATTATTTACCCTTGTGTTGTTTATATATCCTTGCATATATTTCTATCATATAGGATATATCTCATTGTTCATATTGCTTATCCTAGCTTATATTCTTATTGCATTTCATACTTGCTAGGATAACTTATTAATTAATTTTAATTGGCATTTAAATCAGATTAGATTAGCATAAGACCCTAATCACCCCCTCCCCCTTCTAGGGTCTAACACCTACGTCCTCGGGAGCCACACTACACAATCTCTTTTATTAATTGAAGAAGAATACAAGCTCTCAAACTAGGGTTTTATCTCTCTGAGATTCTCTCTTTTTTTGCAGTCAAAAAGCTCTCTTTTTCATGTCTTACAAATCCTAAAAACGTTTGGGTATTTATAACAAACCCTAGCCAAACAGGATTCCTAAATAAAATAGGAAACAAGGAATCTGCGTCGCGGTCGACCGCCGTGCCAAGCGCGGTCGACCGGACAGAACGACGAAATCCTACAGGGTCTCGTGCACGATCGCGGTCGACCGCAGAGACCACTCCGGTCGACCGGCCAGAGCGAAAGTTTCTTCTCAGTTTCCTACAGTGCACGCGGTCGACCAGATCTGCCACTACGGTCGACCGCACAGTCTTCTGACTGTTCCCTTCGTTTTTTCGATTGTAGCTTTGGGTCTACACACTTAGACTAACAGATTACTGTTTTAAAATTGATAGCACAGCCACACGTCATGTTCTATACTTCAAGTCTATATGTCTTTTTTTAATAGAGGGGTCTCTAGAGGATTTATTTCGATTTTATGTGGTGGTGTATATTTGATCAGGTTTTGTTATTAAAGAGAAGGAAATGTCTTGCATATTGCAAGTTCTTCACCCCTTCTTGTGATTATTGAAGTTAATGATTGGATTAATTGTTTAAACGTTGAAATAATTGAGTTACCATTGAACTCAATCTGATTTTCTCCAATTATATGAACCTTCTTGGGTGTATATAACTTGAAGGAAATTCCACTTTGGTACATGGTTCTCTATGCTAAAAACAAAAAAGTAAGGCTTCATCTAGATTTCATGATGTTTTTCTTATTGTGTTTTTGTAAAAAAACACCATGGCGTTGTGTTTTCCCTTTAAAGCATTTTTAAAACATCACGCTAACTATTTTCGGTCAACATTTGTTTGACCCATTATAACATTAGTATTAAATATATTATTAATAGTAAATATAAAACAATAATATATTATAATATACTTTAATATATTATATTATATTATAATTATTACATATTATTTTTAAATAAAAATATATTTTAATTATTTTGATATATCCATTTGGTATTGCTATATATTATATAATATTTTTAAATGATATTATTTTATTATTAATATAATATAATACTCTTAATATAATATAATATTATTAATAATATTAATATTATGTTAACACTAGTATATTATTAAAAAATAATATATTGTAAATATTTTAACATTAAATAAATAATATTATAGTTTCTAATATTTTAGAATCCATTAATAATTACTTTTAAAATGTAATATTAATTTATGATATAAATAAATATTATTATATTATGACTATATTATTATTACATTAATATTTGTTGGTAATAAATTAGTTTAGTATTAATAAATTATTTTATATTATAATATATCATTTTATTTATTATATAATATATTAATTTTTTATATTATATTACCTTTACTACATAATATATTACTATATTATTATTATTATTCTGTTACTATTTTATTATTAAATATGTTACTATTACATAACATTTTTTACTTATTAATTTATTAAATATTATTTATTAAAAAATTAATAATATTATAGTAATTATAGTATTGTATAGTATATTATTATATCTTCAGCATGTTATTACTTATTATTAGTAACTTTTTATGATTTTGTATTAATTTATTTATATTTTATTCTTATTTATTATTATATTACTTAACTGTATTATTATATAATACAATATGCAATAGTATATTATTATATCTTTATTATATTATTATATAATACAATATGCAATAGTATATTATTATATCTTTATTATATTATTATTTAGTATCAGTAACTATTTATGTTTTTGTATTAATTTATCTATATTTCATTCTTATTTATTATTATATTACTTAATTATATTAATATATAATACATTATCAACATATGAAATATTTATATTTAGTATGTTATTATATTATTATATAAGATATTTTAATTATTAATATATTTTATATTATTTAATAAATATTTCTAATATAGTATAATTAACTATAATATAGTATAATATAATATAATATAACAAGCATGTCAATGATAACTATACATTAATATATTATATTAGATATTATATTAACACCTCCTCGAACTTAAAACTAAAATACCAAACTTAAAACATCTAAAAGGTGTTTTGAAATAAGTATTGTGTTTTTTGTTTGATGATGATTTAGCTTAAAAAACATCATAATTTCTAAACATATGGTTTTTTGTTTTTGGCAAAAACACCGTAGAAACAAGAAAAATATCATGGTATCCAAATGAAACCTAAATAACTAATAACACGTTTGGCAAATGGTCAACGTGGATTATATTCCAGTTTTGGATGTTTGGAGTATAGATTATTTTGAATTATAATCTACCAAAAATAAGCTGGGAGTACCCATGCTTATTTATTAGTGGATTATAATGCATGAAGCTTAACCAAGTAAAATATATCTGTACCCCTTCATGATTTCTTGATTTCCTAAACTCATTTATTAACTCAGCACCAACTCCATTAATATAGGTATTTTTCAGTGATTTTAATACACTCATTTGCCAAACATGTAAAGTTCGAAAATATATTATAATCTACTAAATTTACCAATCGAATTATAATTCACTTGGAATATAATCCCCTTGATATATAATCAGGATTGTAAACAAAGTGGATAATAATCCATAATGTGAAAACATGCGCTAATTAACTCCCTGCAAAAAGTAAGGAGGTGCAAGTGCAATTAATCCCAACATTTACTCATAATTACAAGAAGTAGGTTGGCAATAATGGCGAAGCCTTAATGCGTTAGGAAATCTGATCAATTTATCCATGTTTATTCCCCGTTTCCACTGTCTTTTACCAGATCACCACCACAAGATACATATATGTATCTGTTACTATATGAATACTAAATATCTATAAATAGTAGAGTATAGATATCCATATAACTATCTTTTGTTAATTTTTGGATATTAGAATCTAGATCCATGTCTCGAATATCTAAATACATGTATCAATTAGATTAAGAACCACACCACTTTTCCAGTATAGAAGCTCATTGGAAAGCCCTAAGAAGTCCATGAATCTGTACCTCCAGAGCTCTCACCAAAATAAAAACTACAAGAGTTACAGCTGAAGATACAATCTTGAACGTACTTAGGGCTTCACATGCTGTCAAATGAACTGTTCGATCTGAGATACTTCAGCATTAATTAAGAGCAGATGATTCGGCCACTGTGATTTTGTTAACACACTGAGAGAGAAGGTGAATACCTCTGCGGGTACACCGAGGTTGTATTCGTTGGTAATGTCAACAGTAGAAATGGCAGTTCTTGATGTTCGAAGCTTGTCACTGCAATAAATAAGGCATAATTAACCATATAAGAAATTGAAACATTGTAAGAGAGAAAATGTTGACTTAAGTAATGTCCCTACTACTAGTAAAACCTGAATTCAAGTCATTTTAACCCCAAAGTGGGTGTCCCTAATGGAAAATATGGATGTCTTTAATGGAGAAGTCCCCAGTGATTGATGTTCTATACACGAGCGAGCCACAGAGAGAGAGAGTGTGTGTCTGTGTGTGTTGCACGTGCTTCCATTGTGCTTTTGTTGACGTTTCTAAAATTGGAAACCATTAACACAGTTCAAGAAACCTGTATGGCGCAATAATAGCTCCAGTTCAATTGTACAACGTAATTTCATACACATCATTGTTGTGTTTTTGACTCAAATACTCAAATCCCATATTTTTGGCAGAGGCTGCAGTCAATAGCAGAGTGTAGAATAATTATATGAATTCAAATTCCTATTTTGACAAGGATTAACATTTGATATTCCTACTTAGACTCTTATTGGGCTTTAAAACATGTGGACTTCTATTCCAACTAGAACTCAGTAATTTGTGGACTGCAAAGAGTTGGGGTCTCCAAGGCTATAAGCCTCCGATTATGGAGGAGCCATAAACTAGCATCAAATCATATATGAGTGAAAAGATTACAAAAGATGATACTCAACAAGGCAAAGACCTGGAGTTTCCAAAAGCTATAAAACACCAAGACGAAATAAAATCTACAAAATACAATCTAGCAACCCACACATACTTAGGATCCTCTCCTATGCTACGCACCCCTTTTGTCAAGACACAAAAGGTAACGGGCCTGACGGGGAAGATCATCAATGTCCAAGAAGAACTTGAGCTCCTGAAGGTTGTGTCCCAGCTTCGACAAATAGTCCATGACTTGGTTAGATTATCTGAAACAATAATAAACTTTCAATGACGCACCCCTCAGATAAAACTGCAACTCCCTCCAAACGTTGTGCATATGCCAGAACGGCGACTTTTTGCCAATCAGATGGACCAAGCTTTTGGAATCAGATAATGCATAGGCATGAAAACCCATGGAAGACACAAGTTCCGCTCCAGTATGAAGGGCGACAATTTCCCCTTGAAGGCTATGTCCTTGTCCTACAGGGACTACAAATGCACAGATGAAATCTCCACTTTGGTTCCTAAGCACCCCACCCACTGCAAGTTATTTGTCATGGCATGAGCCGTCGACATTCAAAGCATACGTGCCAGGTGGGGGTAGAGTCCAAGAACATAGGAAATACTTCTTAATAGGGGGTTTCGAATTTCGAAGCCAATCATATGGAGGGAATCTACACCAAACTTATAAGACCTCATCATCGGCTTAAGCATACCTTCAATGTGTTGAAGAGAGTCAATAACCACCAATCGAACATGGGAGAAATCCTTCACCATGCCACCATATATGCAATTATTACGAAAGCTCCAGATTTGCCTACAAATGGCAATACAAGCCGGTCTACCTACCATCAAGAAATGGGACTACCCTTTGCATATATATAAGAAATCACCACTTGAGCCTCGAGTGGATGGATTGTTGGGGGAAATACGGGACTACAAAGAGTGCACTGAAGAAAATCCACAATGACTCCGCTAGCTCACTCTCAATGAAGAGATGGTCCAGATTTTCTATTTAGGGGGGAGCTACAGCATACACACCTAGAAGCCAGCACAATACCCCAACATTTGACCAATTGATCCATAGGGAGAAAATTATGCAGAATTCTCCAGCACACCAACTTCGGCGGCATGACAATGCCCCCAATCTGTTTGGCTATGGAGCAAGGAGTGGCACAGTGACGGATGACCTCCCATGCTGATTTGACCGAGAAGGTATCCGCCTGATCAGGTGCCCAACGCCTAATATCATCATTTTTCGATAAATGTGGGACTGAATGGGAAAGGGACTGGACAAATGTCGCACCCAGCTGCGAAACAAGAGGTGCCTACAGAAAAGGTTTCTTTGACGCGAACGTTGTAATCCCCATGCACATCAATAACCCCAAGTTTGTGATTCCAATTGTCACACCAAAATGAGATATAGCCTAGACCCACCGTCCAAGCACACAACTCAGTGAATGTAAGCTTCATTTTCAAGATATCTTTTCATTCAACTGAACACCCTAGGGGACCCTTCCATGATGCAGATGGAGGGGAGACCTGGTATTTAGCTCACATGAAAACAGCCCAACTAGAATTAGACTCACGGAGCAGCCAGCATTCTTTAAGGACAAAGGATTTTTTTGATATCTTCCATTCATCTGACACCAAGACCTCCTTCACCTGTAGGGATGCCAATTTTATGCCAAGCTACCCAATGTCTACAAGCTCCAAACTCCCACGAACCCCAAAAAAAACCTAGCCAGGAGCGATTCAATGGCCTTGAAAACCCCTTAAAGCACAGATATGTGTGATATAATATGAATGGGCATGCTACATAGCACATATCGTACCAATACTAGCTTGCCAGCAGAGCTTAATAGCTATGATTGCCACCCTTGGATTCTTTGAGATATTTTATCAATCAGAGGTTGAAAGAAACATCTTTTTTTTCTGACCAGGTCCTATGGGAGCCCCCAGGTAATTGATTGGAAAGTTCCCTTTTGAAAAAACCAAAGTTATCGTAACAACTCTCCCTCAAGATGCCAAAGCTTTGTGAGGTAAATAGAATTTGATTTTGGTTGGGTTAAGCTTTTGACCTGAGTTTTGCTGAAAGTCTCCAAAATCTTCATGACTTGAAGAAGAGAAGCTCTTGCCGCATTGACAAAAACTATAATATCATCCGCAAACAGCAAAATGAGAAGGACAGCGAGTGTTATAAGTAGAATATAGCGCTTATTCTCTAAGCTGTGAAGCAAAGCTTAATGATAGTATCTCCTCCGCATTAATAAACAGACTTGGAGAAAGAGGATCCCCTTGTCGAAGCCCTCTAAGATGAGTGAAACATCCCTCTGTAAATGCCTTGAAATACCACCGAAAATGAGCAATGGCATATCCATGCATTAATAATATGAATCCAATCTTCCGCAAACCCAAATTGCTTAAGAATAGCCAATAAGAAGTCCCGTTCAAGACGATCATACACCTTTAACATATCCAAATTCAGGATGATATTAGGGTGGGGTCTTTTTTATCAATCTCCCTGCTAATCTCCTGGGCCAGAGCAATATTATCTGATATACACCTCCCTTTGATGAAAGCCCCCCTGGTTGGGGGATATGTTATGTGGAAGGATGAGAGCCAATCTGCTACATAAGGCCTTCACAGTGATTTTGTAGACGGTGGAACATAGCCTAATTGGTCTGAATTCCTGTAGGTACTGTTCGGCAAAGGGTTAAGTGAGGGGTTAAGGAGACTTAACCCTTTTTTAACCTGCCAAACACAACAAAGCTATATAAAGATTAAAGTGAATTAACCCTCCATAATTTGCCAAACATAAAAAATATAGAAGGGTTAAGTTAACCCCTCTAGAGGGGTTAAAATGAGTTAACCCCTCAAAATGAGGGGTTTACTAATACTCCTATTTAGATGGAATAAGAGTTAACCCTTCTAATTATAAAGAAAATAGTCAAAATCATTGTTATTCCCAAACACTAAAACTGATCATAAGGGCTAAAATAAAACTTATTTAACGGGTTAATAATTTAGTCCTTCGGATTATCAAATGGGCTAAGTACATTAATCCTTCTCTTTAACCCCTCTTCATTAACCCTTTGCCAAACGGGGCCGTAGAGACTCAGGGGATGAAACTTTTGGAATGAGAATTATCACTGTGTGGGAAAATGATGGTGGCAGTTTTTTGACTTGCAGGAACTCATTGGCAGCCGAACTGAAGGAGCCACGATGTCCCACATAAATATGAAGAAAGTTGATGAAAAATCATCCATCCCTGTGGTGCTAACTTGGGGAATAGAGGAGGAGGCAAGAGAAATTTCCTCCATATCAAAAAGCCGCAACAGCATACAATTTGACTCTTCAGAAATGCAAGTGGAAACCAACTTGATGTAGTCAATATCCACATGGTGGGGTTCCAATGTGAGGAGATCAGTCCAGTAGGAGATGGCTTCCCCATAAATGGGCTCATGGCCACGAATGATGTTCCCCTAATAATCCACAATGGAGTCAATCATAACTTGAGAATTTTTCCTTAACAATGCTATGGAAAAAACTTACCCTCTTGTAGTCATTTAATGCGCGATTTTTGTTTCTAAAAACTATCCTCCTGGACACAAGCCAAGCGCCATTGAGATTTTTTCTCCTTCAGCTCTTCAAAGGCTACAGCATCCCATTGAGTTTGCAATTGCGCATCGAGGGAATTGATCTCAGATTGAAGGCCCGATAAGCATTAGAATATATTGCCAAAGGAGGATTTACTCCAAGCCTTTACCTTAGCTCTGAGAAGCTTCAACTTCAAGTGGAGATCCATCAAAGGTGACACGTGAAGGGTCTGAATCCAACATCATGAACTACATCTTTCAGTTCTGGATTAGTGGTCAACATGTGTTGAAACACCACAGTTTAGGCCCTTTACGCACATGCTTACCATAGGAGATGAGAATAGGGCAATGGTCAGAAAACTCCTTAGGGAGTAACTGTGCAGATAGTCTCCCAGAGGCGAGCAAATCAGGGGACTGAAGACCTCTATCAAGGATTCGCCAGGTCCTTAAAATTGTTGCACCAAGTGAAATGACCACCTATAGTTGGGACTAGAACCACACTGCAGTCATCAATACAAAAATTAAACTTCTCCATGGCCAAGGGTTGAGGAAACATAACATCGGTACTTCTTGATAGGCAATTCCCTACCTAACCTAGCAAGGCGGTTCCTCACAGTATTGGCCTTGATCATTAACTCATTCTATGGCACGCTATCCTAACCCAACACCCCAGGATGAAGTCAACAGATAGAAGCTCGATCACTGGAATCCAGAGTCTTTATGTGGCTGATGAACCCGCAATGTATGCGTTCATGGTCTTCAGTCAGTCGCCAGGGCATCTCCTTTGTCACCACCAAATTCCGGAGTTGTGTGAGGGAGTAATGATGAGGAATTGGAGGGAGGAATCGTAACCCTTTGAGTTAATGTGTGATTCATTTGATTTTGTAATTAGTGTTGTCCAAGGATAACGGATTGATGAAAAACCTCATGTGATCTACTATGTCAATAGGACATTCAACGATGCACAGCAAAATTACTCTATCATTAAGAAAGAGTTTTTAGCCCTACTCTTTCATCGATATATCTGATGGTGCTGAAGTCTCTGCCCCCCCCCCCCCCCCACCCCCAACCAAAAGCCAAGGCCCCTGGATGGAAGAGGAGATGTGTCAAAGATGGCCCCATAATTCTCGCCGCCGACGAACAGTGTATTTCCCATAAACAGTTGAGATGTAGAATGAGACCCTGCCATACTAGCAGCCACAGTGATGCATTGGACTGTCTTATGAATAAGAGAAACAGACACGCCGTTCCTCCACATGATCCATATCTTCCTTCCATGTCTTCATTGGATATCCAGTTGTTTTCGTTGAAAAAAGGTGAAATTTTCTAATGTATCTAACTTTCATGATATGCTCCATGATGATAAACACTGAAGGTCTATGTGCTGAAATCATAGTTGTCTACAAAAGCCAAAAGTATCGAGGTTGCCCACTCCTCGAGCGTTCCAAAAAATGATATTTACATTATTATTCACACTAGTCATGGAGATTACGGAGTTGGTGGGGAAGTGCTCTTCCTTGCTTGAAGCCTGACATTCAGCGGCACATTGGGGTGTCTCTTGTTAATCTTAGAACCAGGAGAGCCCTTGTCAGGATAAATTTTCTTCTGAGTCAATGGAGATGAATGTTCATCAGCAGAATGGTATCTCATGTCCAGAGGTTCGACTTGGCCTTCATCTGTATCTGTGTCGCACGACTCGATAGTAACCGATTGATCATCATCATCGCCTTGTCCATCCTGAAGTGCCGCGAAGGAATTAGTCGAGTTTGTGCCCAATGGTGTGGCTAGAGAATTTTTACCCTTAGAATGAGAAGGAAGCTCAGAGTCTAAGGATTCTTCATCGCTGGCCTGCATAACTTGGCCTGTAGCTTTACACATTAATTGCTCCAGTGCAGTGGCTTGTTGATGCACCAAAGTCTAGAACTTATCATCATCATTCACATTCAGTTGGTGTATAATGGCCAGGGCTTTGGCCTTCTTGTGCTTTTTCCTCTGCACGACTATAGGTGTGCATGGCTCCTGGCCTGCAGATGACAAAATGGGAGGGGAGGCTAACCCATCACTAACTGGATGAGCTGTGGTTGTAGGTTAGCTATTCGCAGCTGTGACAGTCGCAGCGTCATTCTGTCCAACTCCTGGTGTGCACTCAAGTTGATCGGCCTGTTTCAGAACAGCGGGGATGATGCGGGATGCTGATTTAGAGAATCAGTCCTACACACTAGCAATTCATCGACCATAGTCCCTATCTGCATGTTCCCATTCATATTAACAATGGCTTCATGTTGGTCTTCTTGTTGACAAGTTCGACCAGGCTCGACTGTGCATTCTGACGAACAAGTTGGTTATCAGCCACGTGAGCCTGATTCCCCTCCAGAATAGAACTGTCCTCAACTATGGGGGCAGAACGATGATGACTAGGAGCAAGTTGGGGAAGCGGATTTATCTCCGACACCGCCACATCGCTGCCTGGACCAGTTGGGGTGGCGACGAAATCAGTCTTGGGTGGGGGGGTGGGGGGGACTGCTTGGGGCTTAAGAGTTCCCATTGTGAATTAGGGGTACGTATACCCTATGGTTGATTGGGCTAGACTTTTGGATAGGAGTCTACTTACATTCTTCTACTCCGCAGCCTTGAATTTTGCAGAAGTTGCAGAATTTGGGGAGCTTTTCATAAATAATGGGCCGGCGAAATTCACCATGAACACCAATCCATACATGGGTTGGCAGTTTCTTCCACAAGTCACACACTCGCGCCGCACTCGTTCGAGTCATCAAAGTTCAAGATGAGGTGGGGGGCTAGGCAGAAATCGCCCCGTAGGGGGAGAGAAAGAGGAGGGAGAGAGAGAGTGTGTGTGTGTGTGGAGGATAGTTCCTATGTGATATTTTTTTCTCTTCTGTTTCTTTATTTGAGAAAGTTGTATTAGGCTTTTAGGGTGTTATTTGGGATTGAGTGATTAAGAGATCTCCACAATGTATTCGTCACAATTTAGTAAAGCTATTCTTCTCCTTCGTCAGTGGACATAGGATACAAGCCGAACCACATATATATTTGTGTTCGTGTGTTCTCGATATTTTTCGTGCTTTTGTGTGATTGATATTAGCTTATCCTGGAGAGTTTGTCATAACAAATTAGTACCAAAGCCCTCAGTTATCGATCAGACGAGAAGATGATGACAACCACTACGAAATAGGATATCGAGAAGTTTGACGGCAACATTAGTTTTAGCATTTGGCAAGTTAGGATGATTGTCTTGTTGACATAGAGGGGATTGAAGAAGGCTTTGTTCGGGAAGTCGAAGAAACCGACTACAATGACGGAGAAAGAATGAGATGAGTTGGATGATAAAGCTCTTACAGTGATCCGGTTATGTTTGACAAACGAAGTTTTGCTAAAATTTCTCACGGAGAAGACAGCCGTTGATTTGTGGTCTAAATTGGAGGATTTGTATTTGACAAAATCACTCACTAATCGCCTCATCTTAACGCAGTGTTTGTACACACTTTGGATGTCAGAAGGTTCATCCATCAAATCTCATACTGGTGAATTCAATTCTGTGATTACATATTTGAGTAAAATTGATGTTAAGATTGATAATGAAGATCAAACCATATTGTTATTATGTTCTTTGTCGTCTTTCTACAAGCACTTTAAGGATACTATGATTTACGATCGAGATTCGATTGGCATCAAGGACGTCAAAGAGAACTTATTAAATAAGAAGAAGATCAACAAAGAGTTAACCACAAGCGAAAGTGGCTGTAAAGTTGATAGCTTGTGTGATCGAGGAACATCGAAAGAGAGGGGCTTTAGAGGTAACAGCCTAACAGGTATAAGTCGAAGCACATGAATCTGACCTACAGATATTGTAAGAAGAAAGAGCATATCAAAATTGAATGTTATAGATTGAAGAGCAAGAATAAATAAGAAGAGTATGAAGAAAAATCAAAGGAGAACTCTGTTGAAGTTGATATTGCTGAAGATGTGATTTTGTTGACTACAGATGATAAAAATAGGAGCATGGATGATTGGATTTTGGATTCAAGTTGTTTCTATCACATGTGTTCTAATCGGAACTGGTTCACCACTTATGAAGCTATTGATGGTGGAGTTGTTCTTATGGGGAATAATACCTCATGCAAGACTGTTAGGAAAAACACAATTCGGATTAAGATGCATGATGGAGTCATCAAGACTTTGACCGATGTTAGGCATGTTCTAGATTTGAGGAAGAAACTCATCTCTTTTGGCACTCTTAATAGACTTGGGTGCACTTTTTCAGGTAAAGGTGGAGTTCTTAGAGTTACAAAAGACTCTCTTGTGATTATGAAAGGAAAGAAGATCAGTGGGTTGTATGTTTTACAGGGTCCTACCATCGCCGGTTCGGCTATAGTTGCATCATCAATATCAGGGGCTGATACTACTAGATTATAGCATGAGACTTCGTCATTTAAGTGAGTGTGGTTGGTCGAATTGAGTAAAAATGGTCTTTTATGTGGACAGAGTACAAAAAATTAGGATTCCGCAAACATTACATATTCGGGAAGCAGAAAAAACTAGGTTCGGTACAGCAATGCATCAGACTAAAGGTAATTTGGATTATATCCATTCAGATCTTTGAGGACCTTCTCAAGTTGCCTCGAAGGGTAGTAGTTCAAGATATTTGTTGACATTCATTGATGACTACTTGAGGAAGGTTTGAGTCTACGTTTTAAGACATAACTATGAGGTATTTGTGACTTTCAAACAGTGGAAGTCTTTGATTGAGAAGCAGACTGGGGGGCTAATTAAGACGCTTAGAACTGATAGTGCCTTCAATTTTATGGAGGAGAATTTAATAAGTTCTACAAGGATGGAATCGTTAGACATCATACAGTCCCTCGCACACTGTAAAAGAATAGAGTGGCAGAACGTATGAATAGAACCCTTTTGAAGAAAGCTCGTTGTATGTTGTTCAATGCAGGTTTAAGTAAGGATTACAGGGCAGAAATGATGAATGCAGCTTGTTACTTAGTGAATCGATCGTCGTCTACTGTTATTTGTTGTAAAACTTTAGAGGATGATTAATCCAGTAAGCCTGCGGATTATTCTAATCTTAGAATATTTAGTTGCCTTGCATATGCACATGTTAGTCAAGGGAAACTTGAGCCTCGAGCAAAGAAGTGCATATTCCTAGGTTATGCATCAGGTGTTAAGGGTTTTAGGTTATACTGTCATGATCCAAAGTCTCCTAAGATTATTATCAGCCGTAATGTCACTTTCGATGAATCTGCTATGTTCCACCAAAAACAGTCACCAGTTTCAGTTGACAATAAGGCGCGCATTACAGGACATAAGGTGGATTTAGAAATTTGTGATTCAGCTCTTCAGCAAGATAAAACTACGGGAGTTCAGTAACCATATCCCGTTCAAGTATATAAAGCACCTCAGCGACTGCTGGAAGAGCAAGAATACACTATTATCTACGATCGGTCTAGACGAGATATTCAACTACCGCAAAGATATAGTAGCTTATGCATTATCGGTTGACAATCTTATGCCCTTTAGCTATTCAGGAGCTACTTCAGATGATGACTTCGCTAAGCGTTACAGTCGTCGTGCGGATAGTTCAGTCGATTTGTTTAGGAGGCCTCTTTCAGTTGGCAAGTTCAAGCCGGACTTGGGACTTTATGGATATGTGTCACACCTGATGCCCTGCGGGGCTATTAGAGAAGGTGGAGTAAATTAGCTTTTTGGAGTGAGGATTGCTTGACGCATTTGAGTCAAGATGGAGATTTGTTGTGTTTTGACTTAAATACTCTAATATTTTTGGCAAAGGCTACAGTCAATATGAGTCGTTTATTCTGTGCGAGTGTAGAATAATTATGTGAATTGAAATTCCTATTTTGACAAGGATAAACAATTGATATTCCTACTTAGACTCTTATTAGCTTTAGAACATGTGGAGTTCTATTCTAACTAAAACTCATATTCCGTGAACAGCAAGGAGTTGGGATCTCCAAAGCTATATATATACAGTCTTTTAAGCCAATTATGATCATCAATCTATAAAGCACCAATCAATAAGAGAGAGCTCTTTTGTGAAGCCTATTTGATTTTTTTCTCTTTTGTTCCTTTATTTGAGAGAGTTGTATTAGGCGTTTAGGGTATTATTTAGGATTGAGTGATCGAAAGATCTTTACATTATATTTGTTACAAGCCGAACCAAATATATCTTTGTGTTTGTGTGTTCTCGATATTTTTTGTGCTTTCGTGTGATTAATATTAGCTTATCCTGTGGATTTTGTAATAACAATAATTGTATTGCATGTCCATAAGATCTACTCAAGAAAAGGATAAATTTCACACTACCATGAACTTCAGGGAGTTTAGCACAAACTATCATAAACTTATTTTGATAGAAAAAAACTACCATGAATTTTTAAAACTACAGAAAATCCATGAACTACATGAAAACGTTGCTAATTGAGTGAACATTTGGGATGAAGTATAAACTACACTTATTTATGTATTAGCATCCCACAAAGTTCATGAACATGTCCCATATGAAGCACTTGACAAACTTACCCAAGTCAATTATGGTAGTTTAGTGAGAAAGTTCATGATAGTTTCATGGTAGTTTTTGTAAAAGAAAAGGCCCAAACATCATGTTAGTTTTGTGAAATTTAACCGCAAAAAAAACATAATTACTCTAAACGCCTGGTGGATGTCAAAAGTAGAAGGCAAATATCTAGTTTCAACTTATGTAACACCATAAGCATGTGCCTGTTTCCATTTTACAATGGTATGTTTGGGAGTTTACTTAGGGAAGGGAAGGGAGGGGATGGAAGGGGAAAAATTCCCTTTCCTTCCCTTCCCCTCCATTACACCCCAATTTGGGGTGTAAGAATTTGGGCCAAATTTCCCCTCCATTCCCCTCCTTTACCCTCCAAAATAAAACTCCCAAACAAGATTAAAATGAAATTTCCCTTCCCTTCCCCCTCTCTACCCTCCATCCAAACAGGCCACAAATAAATTGAATTTTGTCAAAACATATTTATTGACATTAAATTGCAAAACATGTTCAGCATAACGAGTAAGATCAGTTAAGTTTTGAACCTATATTTCGTTTATAACTGCTTCCTGATGAACTCTTTTGAGTGAGCTATCACTTTATCAGACTTGTTGCACACTATCAGAATGGGTATCTTCTTCTCTACTACACTTGCTTTTGTCAGTGTATTGTAGAGATACCTACAATGAGAAGAAACAACGTTTTAGGAAAATAGGGTGACAATATTATAAGGTGGTCGAAAAAGATAATGTGGTAAGTGATTACTCAACAGCTGCTCAATAATCTATACTACTTATGAAAGAGAATATCCATGCTAAAACTTTTGATTTCCTTTTTTGCCCTCTCAAATTTTGATAATTTACAATTAAACCATTACTTTTAATTAATTTAACTAATTATCTATAACATCTTATTAATTAGGACCTCCTTACTTTCCCACATATTGAGGCATTAATTAAAATATAATTAGTATAAATACCTTTAAAATGATTAAAAATTTTATAAAATATGTTATAATTTATTATATATAATTATTTATTATAATAAAATCGTATAAAACTATTAGTGTAATAAATTATTTTGTAAAACAACTATACGTAATTTATTAAATAATATATTATTAAATTGTTAAATGTCTATTTATAAATTATAGTACATTGTCAAATATTCTTAAAAATTACACCATTCACTACTTATAAATATGTTATTAAATTGTTAGATGCCTATTTATAAATTATAATAAACTAATAAAATTATTATAAATAAAATAACACACTATTAAGTATTCTTAAAAAGTATATTATCATTCAATAAGTAATACAATAAAACTGTATAAATATTTTATAGTAAAATAATATAATTATTTTAGTATTATAACTTAACTAAGAATTACACTATTATTTAATACATTATAGTG
Source organism: Asparagus kiusianus (assembly GCA_022839385.1). Lineage (NCBI taxonomy): Eukaryota > Viridiplantae > Streptophyta > Magnoliopsida > Asparagales > Asparagaceae > Asparagus > Asparagus kiusianus. Next base: position 315,869 of record BQKN01065918.1, on the reverse strand, counting down.
AATAATAGTACTATAAGTATACTATATATAAATATTATAAATAATAATAGTTATAAATAGCATGTAATTTATTATACTTATTCTAAATTACAAATAAAAATACTATATTATATATTATAGTATTAAATAATTAGTTAATTTGTTATAAGTATTTCACTAAATTATGATTAAATTTTAATAATTATCCAAGATGTAAAAATTACTCATATAATTCTTTATACACAACTTTATTTATTAATGTAAACATTTATTAATTATTAAATTCAATAATTTATATTGTTACAAAAGTCACTTCATAATTTTGCACTCAAAAAAAAGAATTGAAGATAAACAATAGTATGCCTACGTGCAAAGCACGTGCATTATACTAGTTTGGTAAGAAACCTAAAACATCCACAACAAAAATATAAAGGCCAGCTGCTTGTGGTAATAGCCATCAATCTTCGGCCAACGTTGAGAATGACCAGGAACATCAACCACATAGGCAGGTTTTCCTTTGCCCTTCAGTGCAATTATGATATTTAATTCGGAAGTGAATATAAACACTGTAAGCATTGTGTTCAATTATTTTACACATGATAATATCATTTCATTTAGTAAATATATGATCTTTAAAATCTATTTATAACTAAGCAGTTCTTTAACATGCACCATTTACCTTATCAGCATCAGAATGCAGAACAAAGCTATCGTCATTCGCTTCCATTTACGTAACAGTGCCTTGATGAGAGGAGCCATCGCGAAGATATCAGATAAAAGTTGACATACATAAGTTATTGTCAGATTGAGAATCACAAACATATAGAGAGATAAAAGCATAAACAATTACATATCATTGTAATGAGATTATAGCGCCACTTTACGCATTTCAAAATCAGTATCAGAACATAGTACAACGTCAACATATCATTTAAACAATGCATTGGTATCACATGAAGCTTAATTGAAATTCACAAAATAAGGGGGTAAAAGAGAACATCAGCGGTGACTCAATTAACCTGGCAATAGGAACAACACAATTTATCATATTGCAAGAAACCCATCCGTCAAAATATAATACAGCATTAACGATATCATACAAGGAATGCATTGGTATCACATGGAGCTGCACTACTTTGCTTGAAAATAATAAAAAAGGGGGTAAAAGAGAAATCAGTGGCGACTAAGTTAACTTGGTAATAGGAAAAGCATAATTTATCATATTGCAAGAAACCCATCTGTCTTATTTCGGTAAGGGAATTCTTAGTGCTTCCAAGAGAGAGACAGAAGTTAAAAAAAAAAGTATGCTAATTTTGGCCTCAAAATAGTTTCAAGCTTGTTCTAGGTTCTCTTCCTCAAACTATACATGTGTTCCTCATACCCGACGTAGCCAAAGAATTTAGTACAAATCCTTGAAGATCGCCAGAACACCACAAACCCATCAATATGAACCCCAATATTAGGCTGTGGGCTTGCAGCACAAAACTGCTGGGAAATTTACAATACCACTACTAATTTGGACTACTTAAGACAGATCTGAGGAGATCCTCAATTTTTGCGTGGGGGCGGTCCACTTTCATTATTTGGATTTCCCAGATAGATTATTTGGATTCATTATTTGGACTTAGGATAAAACCACTGTAGACAGTAAGTCAAAGGATGCATATCATATCCAGCCTAGTTTCACATGAGTGACCAAAATCACATTTTAGAACATGGGTGGTATTTGAGTACTTAGTACACTAAGAATCCTATGCTTTCATGTTTGATATGATCTATTTATTGATTTTCCAGTTAGGCTTTGCAGATGTATACTTAGTGATACTGATAAGTGGTAATCGTATCATTGAATAGCTCTCAGATCAGCTAAGTATCAAGCCGAACCAAAAAGGGAAAAGAATTGTTGGAGAATATGCATGTTTTCCCTATCGTGAATTGTTTTACCTTCAGTATCATCTTTCAATCCCACGAGTGCTGCACCATGTTTTAACTTCCTCTTTCATATTAAGGATCATTGCTCGTGCACCTTACTTTCCTAAGATACTCTTCAGAGAAAAGTGATATGGATACTGCAGTATCCACATCCAGATATTTTGAAAAGCATATCAATACACATTCATAGCCATATCGGGTACAAACATTATTCAGGGGAGTATAGTTTATGGAATCTTCAATGACTTTCAGCTCTTTTACCTTTCCATATGCTAGCATAACCATTCCTTTAGTAAGAAAAATATATCATTGTCTTCTACAAGTAGAAATCTATTAGTTTCAAGTTCTCAGCACTGGCCCATTAATGTGTTTAAGTGGAAGTTTTCACCACCAACCAATAATGTGCAACTGTACTGTCATGAGCCTAAAAATGTTGATGTTCCATCACTAATCACTATCAGTAGTCAAATTTAATAGTTTCGAGAAGCTATTGTCATACCTGGTAGAAAAGAGTAGTTTTTCCACTGCCGCTCAAACCCGCAAGAACTATTGTGTTAGACTTTCTGCGCCTAAGGAAACTCACCATGATCACAAACAAGTAAATCAAATTAAAGAACCATCTGACAAGCAGAATGAGATTTGATAAACATATATGAAGATATTTCACAAATGTCCCCATACGCATGCTTAAAATTGGACATGGTGTAAATCAGCAAATGTAAAGAAAAAAAGGATTGAAGTAAAATTGTCGAAAGTACAGAACAAATTCAAGCTCACCTATAATCTACCTTTTTTCTTCCTTTCACTGGTGTCGCCGTATCAAAACAAGTATACTGAACTTTAAGAAGCTGCAGAAAATTGCTGTGTCATTTACCATGCAGCTAGTACTGCAGCAAAAGCTGCAGGTCCAACGTACTTGAAGGATGCACTTCCAGCTGAGTTTGAAGCTCATCATTTGATTCGATATTGAAGAATAGTTTAAACAATGTTCACAGTTTATGAGGGTTTAGCCTTTTGTTTGCCTTTCTCGTTGTTATGATGTGGCATTCATATAAATGGAGAAGCAATTATTAGAACAAATTGCTTCAGTTTGCAATAACCAATACATCAACTTGATTTTTATAAACCTTGAGCACCATAACTGTAGAACCCGTAAATTTGAAAATATTATGAAAATTATAATTAAATGATTTTTATGATGATTGATACTATTCTGAGATGAATGAGTATGTTTGAAATCGATTTGAGATCGAGTACGTACATATGAGTGTAAATATACAAGTGTAAACATGTATATAAGAAGAACCCGCCGGCTGAAAATTGTGCAAGGTCGGTCGACTGATGCCTAGTGATCGGTCGACCGATGGTCTCTTGTCGGTCGACTGATGCCTAGTGATCGGTCGACCGATGGTCTCTTGTCGGTCGACTGATGCCTAGTGATCAGTCGACCGATGGATGCCCAGAATTCGGGTTTCAGGTTGGGTCAGTTTTGAGCCCGTTTGATCACACCTATATATATTCTAAACCCGACTTTTCTCCTCTTTTCTTTTGTATTTCCCACGTTGATCAGCAGTCACACATCCTTAAAAACCCTAGAGTTATCTCTTGTGAATTTGTAGAACTTTGAGGAGCAAAAACCTAGAGGGCGAGATCGTGGGCTTTTGGTGGAGGATTGTGTCTCTCGCGTGTTTGGAGTTTCAACACGAATTTTGAGGCGAATTTCAAGTCCTCCAAACATATCCCATGTTTTTCTTGATTTTATTGAATTTATAAAACTTATTTTATGAGTAAAGATCATACCTTTAACTTGTATGATATAAAGATTTGAAATTTCTGATTTAAAATGGTATGAAGATGGTTTCTTTTATTAGGGTTCATGATCTGAAGTTGATTTAATATGAGTTTTTTGCTGATTTAAATTTGTTTTCATGATGAAATTACAAATATAAGCATGTTAGGGTTTCTAGTTTTCCTTCAAATTTGATAATTGTGTTTCCATGTAGCAAAGTAAACCCTAAATACCTTAAATAAGATTTAACATACGAGTTTTATTGGAGAAATTTTTATTTTTAATGAATTTATGAGAATATTTAACTTTAATCAGAAATCTGGAAAAATTGTTCTGGTCAATCGACTGATCAAAGCAATAAGCGACCGATTGGCCCCAGTTGGTCGACCGACGTAGGCTTTCGATCTACCAATCAAGGCTGCTTGTGCATGTTTTGAGCATACCATCAGTTGACCGATGGGACATGATCGGTCGATCGGTCTTGTGCCGTTTGGTTCATATTGTTTCTTTCCTACGTGCGTTTGATCGCACGTATGAAGTACGAGTCGTACGTCGATACACGTGTGTTGTTTATGAGAGAGCACGTATTGGATTTTGAGCATGCACGAGCTTTTGAGGTGCGTAATTTAATCTTTGAGTTTGTCATGGAGAGAAATATTTATTTCATATTACAATAGTTTTGGATGCTCGAGTGGGGTTAGTTGGTACACCGTAATGAGACTGCGGATTGACTACACTTAGAGTGGGTTAGTTGGTATACTACAATTAGATCGCAGTAAACTACACTCTGTTACGCATCATTGTGTTCCGGATTAGGCTGATATGTTTATAATCCGCAGAGCGAGCGAGTTTCGGTTGTGAGTCGCATGAGATTGTGCTAAACCACAGGATGTTGTGAGTGCCGAGACTCTACATTTCTTTTATTTGTATTGAGTTTCAAATTAGGCTGATATGCCTATACTCCGCAGGGTGTTCGAGTAAAGTAGTGAATCGTAAAATATTGCGATGAGGCACAGGATATGTAAGCGTCTATACTCCACACCGTTCTTTTTATAGAGGAATCATAGAATTGTATTTTTTTCCCATGATATCTACCCCGGGCGTAGGGTATAAGACTGAGGTTGTCATACACGACGTATACTATACGAGTTTTTTTTACCGGATTTTGATCCTTGTTATTGTGCCATTTACTCAAGGGTAGTGTGAGGTATTTTAACATGATTTGATTTGGATAAGGATTGGTAGTGTATTGCTTTTATTAATTATTGTATGTATAGGATCTTAGAGTTAGAATTTAGCAATTCATAATTTAAGATACATGAGTATATATATGAGAGTTTTTTTGTTTGGATTATTTCGCTCGACGTACTCATTCTCATGTTGTGGATTTTTAAATCTTAATTTCTCTTAGTTCAAGATAGATGATTTATATATCTATATGTACTAACTTGTATTTTTTGTACTCCTAACCCCTTCCCCCTGAGGGTGGTGGAAAAGTTCTCGCTAACGCTTTGACACTCGTTATTTTTCCTCTTTTCAGGTAGCAAGTCAAGCGTCCGGGGAGTCGCAGGTTGACGGAGATGCAGTTTAGCTCACCGTCATTTATTTACTAGATATTTAGTGCTCCACAATTGATACTTACGATATTAGTTTTCTTTTAGAAATGTATTTCATATTGAAGGCTGAGTGTCTTAGTACTGTATTCAGTTGACTCTTGTGTTAGAGATTTATTACTCTTATTTCAGACTTATCAGATGTAATACTTATCTTTTGTTGGAACATGATTACATTTATTATTGGATATCTTCTCTCTATATTATGTTCCTTGTATTATTACCTTTATTCTATCTGCTTGTATCTGTACTTCTTTTTATTTGATTCCACTAGAGAGATATTATTGTGATGGTAAAACATGTTATTGCATAGTGTTTGGTGCATGACAGGTTTGACATCCTTGGAGTCACCTTGGACTGCAGCCTTGTGTGAAACCAGAGGCGTCACAATAACTAGTCAAACAATAGTACAGCATCATCATCATGTATAGGCTTTAATAATAGTTAATTATAGTAATGCTAAAATATGTGTCATGAATTTGCAGCTTGGCTGGTCTTGCTTGAGTAAGAGCATATAACTCAGTAAATCATAAGATGTAATGCTCTTATTAGTTCAATAAGCGGTGGCTTGGACTAAAAGTCAGCTTAAAGGGCTGTCTCTATAGTATTCAGATGTCAATTAGTTAAATTAGAATCCTGGTGGCCAATTAGCCCGTCTTTTATCTAAGTAAATTTTGATCATTCGCAATAATTATCCTACATTACAAAGGACAAATTTAATCTTTGGGCCCGTCACTTCTCATTTCCCAAATATATCCTAATTAAAATACAAAGGTTCCTGTCCAGAATATGTTTTGTCTTCGGAATTTGATGAGTTGGTCTTCATAAGACACTGTTGGTGTGTGATCAGTTTGAATCTGCCTTCTGCAACATTTAGAAGAAGAAAAAACATCATGTACTTCTTTTGCTCAAGTTTCTTAACTGAAAAGTTCAACGGACAAAAGAACTGTATGTCATTAGTGAGAGGAGGCCTCTCTCGACTCAAAGAAAGAACAAAGAACAAAGAAGATGCGAATTTGGATGTTGACGCACAACATGTTACGAACCCCCATATTAGTCCAAAATTCTCTATACTTCTATTGGGTGAAAAAATATATATAGTTCTTATAATTTTACTTCTAAAGAGCCTTCTTCATCATAGATAGACACTGTTCCTTAATAAATCTATCTTAATATGTTTTATAACATAGCTTAACATGTACTTTGTTAGTTACATGTTTTACAAATAAATTGTTTGGTAAAAAGTCCCTACGATACTAACTGAACTCCTACCTAGTAGGATGGATAATCACTAAGTTAACATTCCATTCAATTGTGCCGGCATGATCATTAGCGCAATCACCTGATGGAGACCATAAACTATGACTCAAAATTAACCGTGTCAAGTTAATCATTGCTAATCTGTGTATCAAGCTCAACTTTGATGACCAAATTGGACGACAGAAAAAGATATGATGACAATATCCATATGAAAGCCCACTAATAACTTTCACAAGATTGCTAACATCTAAGAACCCATCGTGTTTGTGTAATCATTGGAAACCCTATATCACAACATGCAATACTGCACATGTTGGAAGTGGTAAACTTACAAATGGTTAAAAAGACAGAAATATCAGCAACTCAAAAAACTTGAGGTTAGAGTTGTAATCGTTGACAACCTAAGTGCCTAATTTATTCTGGAATTATCAACTACTAACACTTGCAATCAGAATTTCATCACATATAAAATCTAAACATGCAAATCATATACCCAACAGTTCAGCATAACCAACGAGCACTAAACATTATAAACAAGAACAGCTGAAGGGAAGGCAATAAGGACAATCTCTTAAAGATGTAAGTATTAATGTCAGGGATACTAAGCAGATCTAAAACATATCCTGCCAATTAGAATGCATACAATTGTCAAATATTCACACTGATTCCAGAAGAAAATTAACTTCAAGCTAATGCTTAGCTATTCGAACTAAAATTTTAAATCAGCTAGCATAAATTTATATTCTACTTTGCTTTAGTGCGTAACTGCATCGTAATTGTTAAATTTTAAGTTCACTCCTAAGCAGCGATACCAGTAGGACAACATGCAATTTCTACCTAAAAGATTCAAGAAACGATAATTGGATTCAGGCACTAGTCACCCACTTTAAGGTTTGAAGTCTTGTATACATGTAGCCAGAAATTTTCATTCCGAATTTTTCTCTTCACTTTTATTTCTAAATTTATATTAATTTTCATCTATTACCTTTCCGAAACCTCCGGAACATTATTTTAAAAAAAGGGCTTTACTTCAAAATTGGTTACAAAATCGACTTAAAATATTCCTCTTATTTAACGCTGTTAATATCAAATTGAGAAGGGCTAAACTGACAACAATACCCCCTCTCTCCCCTTGAAAGATATGGCCTTTTTTTGCCTACACACCCTAATGCTACCCTATTTACACATTGACACTCCCCCCAAATCCGCTTATTTGCTAATTTACCCGAAATGATTAAGGTATAAAATTACAATGTGGGATGCAAGGCTAAATCAGTAAATATGCAGATTTTGGGGTATATCTGCAAATTTCATAGATTTGGGAAGTAAAAAGGTCAAAAAAACCTCCGAAAATCGATTGTAGCAGTTAAAGATTAACAAGTTCCTAACTTATGCCAGTAGATTTAGGCTACATTTTGATGATGGAACAAATTATCTGCATCAATGACCAAGTAAAATACGATCCATTAATAGAAACAAGCATCAGTAAGCAAAAAATGGTCAAGAGAGCAGACTTACGCAACACAAATAGAAAAGAAGTGAGGACGACGATGGCCATAGCGGCGACGAGATCCATCGGCCGCTGATGCTGAGCCCACTGCTCCAATTCACGAAACCCTTGCTCCGCCTTCTGAACCCATTGATCCATGCCCTGCAGTGACTTCAAACAAAATCACCTGCTAATTTTGTGCCGTAATTCGAATCCCCAGTTTTTGTGATGAATGCTAGTGAGAATTGAAGTTGAGAAAATGCCTTAATTTGTCTCGAAACCCCAAGAGGGGACAAATTTTCAAAATAGACCCTTTTAGAAATTTATTTTTAAAAACGACTCCTTTTAAAAATATTTGTCATTTTCTACCCATTTTCAGATCGGTGGCTAAAACTAGATCGAAAGTGAAAAAAATCAAAAACTTCAGGGGATTTTAAATCCCCTGAAGTTTAAGGCTTCGTTAGCGCTAATGAGGCCTTAAACTTCACGGGATTTAAAATCACGTAAAGTTTTTATTTTATTTTATTTTATTATTTATTTTTTTGCCACTTTAGACCCAATTTCAGCAATGTAGCTGAGACTGAGTCGAAAATGACAAATATTTTTAAAAGAGGTCATTTTTTAAAAATAAGTTTCTAAAGTGGTCTATTTTAAAAATTTGTCCCCAGAGGGGAGAGAGACCTTCCTTCATCTCCAAAAACCCTAGAGTGGAAGATTTGCCGTCAGCTTGGGCCCTTTGCGGCGTTGTAATTAATTTTATTAAAAAAACGACCGGTTAGTAGAGGTAGAAACAAATTGAATTAAATATCACCATATTCAAATTCGGTTGATATTCAGATTTTCGAATTTAAATCGATGTTCAAGCTTCGGAGGAGATAGAGGATGGAACCTTTTTGGTCGGCGACCGTAGCGACCCATCGAATGAGAGAACGAAGCGAGAAAGAAATGGCTGAGAGTTGCCGGTATTTGGAGATTTTGAGAAAGAAACGCGACAGATTAGAAAGCCTTGCTCCGATACTAAGCACTCTAGGACTATACTATTTATTTTGCACGGTCTAGAAATATTGAAATAGTAATATGGGCCTATTTTATTTGCATATCTATATGTACCCAAGTTTATGTATTTACTAGTTTTTATGCACGTGCAATGAACGTGGTTATATATCATGATTAATTATTTTTTATTTATTTTCTTGCTAAAATTTATTCCTCGGTTCTACTTATGATAGTTTTTGCTCATCTATGTCTCTAAACTTTAATATTATGATTATTTATTTTCTTTGATTATTGTTTGAATAGGCTACACCATATTTAAATTTTTATATTGACAATTGAATTGATAGAAAACAAATATAACCCAAAACCAATTTGAATTTCATGTTATTTGGACCAACATGAAACTAAGTTTAACTTGAGAAAGTATAGTGTTGCGGAAGTAAAAAAACACTTGAATAAATAGCGTTATAAAAAAACGAATAATTAAACCACATAAGTCAAGATGACTAATTAAAAGTGGGCTAGAATGAAACTAAAGAGAATACGAACATTATTCCTAATTGTTGATAGACTTCATAAAAATCATAAACTAAATATTAATGCTAACTCTAATACACTTTTATATGATAAAAGAATCCACATACTCATATAAAACTACTAAAAAAGTTTATGAAAATCCATTCTAAAGATTCATAATTTTACAAAAAAAAAAATTTAAATTATTATATAAAATATTCAGAAAACAAAGCTCTTATTCCTTCTGTTTTATTTTTTACTGAGTCGAGATCAATCATTCTCTGCCTTTATCTTTTTCCTAGGCAATTTCAAAGTTGTTTCTTCATCGTTTACATCGATTGTGACACCATGTTGGAGCTAAATTTATTGTGTCGTTATCTTTCACTGGGCTTATTCATTTTTTGTCTTTTCGTCTTACTTCACAAAGGATCTGAATGTATTTACAATGTTCAACACAAACTTCTAGACGGACTTTGATTTTTTTTGTTTCAAAGAGAATAAATTGTTAGCCTTTATGTTTTGATGATGATTTACAACCACCATTATTAGTACGAATTGTTTTTTAAGTGATATTATAGATTACAAGAATATCAGGCTCATTAGGACCTTTATTGGAGGATTGGATGGAATATGAGCTACAACGATGATATCTAAGAAAGTGGAGTCAAAGTAATGAAGTAAAGCTTTCTAAGAGTACTACATACATGATAAGCATCATCAACATAGAAGCAATATCAAGACTCAAGCTATATACTTATATGTGAAGGATATTTGCTATTTTATTTTCTCTCTAGTACATAATGTAGGCAAGTAGCTTGTTGATTACATTTGAAGCTCTTGGGATAACACACTTACACAGTTTTAATACTCGTATTTTGATATTTTTGCTAAAACAATGATTTTCACAAATACGAGTACTTTTTTACAAAATTCATTTTCAAACAAGTTTGTTATTATGCTTATAAACTATTTTCAAAGTTTCACATTTTTTAGAATTTATTTACTACTTTTAAAAGACATTTGAAACTCATTTTTAAAACCTATACTGGCTGAAAAATTGTTATCGGTCGACTGATGCTTGAGATCAGTCCACTGATGAAACCCACCAGAATCTTAAAAAGTTTATGTTTCTTATTTGGTCGACTGACCAGTCGACTGATGATCTCATCAGTCGACTAATACATGAGATCAGTCGACTGATGAAACATGCCAGAATTGCTAAAAGTTTCTGCTTCTTATTTGATGATGACCTCATCAGTCAACTGATTATACTGTCAGTCGACTGACGAGCTAAAAATTGCCTGTAACGGTTAGCTCATCAGTCGGCTGATGAAACCCGTCAGTCGACTGATAAGCCTCCAACAGCTAGTTCTATGCAGAATCCTGGTTCTCGGTTTTTGGGGGATTTTATTTGTTTCTTTGGGGCTTGGCTATCATCTTCACTTCTTATAAATACCCACCAACCCTATTAACTTCAGCAACCAAGAAAGGATTGAAAAATCTCTTGAGTTTGTGTTTCTTGTTCAAAAGAGCTTCAACTTTCATTTGTTTTCACACTTTTAAATCTCACATCCCAAGCTTCACTTGCAATCTCTTCCTCTTGCCATAAGGCTGCTGTAAGAAAGAGTTTTTCTTCCATTTGTAACTGTTGTGAGCTTGATCTCGTGGAGATCTACTGTGTGGTTGTGAGAACTCGATGAAGATCGTTGTGTAGAGAAGTTTCGGCTTCCAAACCGGGTGTGTTAGTGGATTTCTCCTTGAGAGTGGGGAGCGGGGACGTAGGTCAGAGGACCCAACCTCATGAACATACTGTGCATCATCAATTGGCTAACTATTTCTAACTCCTACTCTATTTTATTGTTATTGCACTTCATAATTATTTGTGGTTTGTTGGAAAACTTTTAATTGCATATTCATTATCCATTAACCCTATTCATCCCCCCTCTAGGGCCTTTCATAAATGTTAATTTGATATATATGAAATTTCTGTGTTTCTAATTTTTTACTTAAATAAGGTTAGGAATTACTTCTTTTTTCTCTACAATGAATATTTCTATTGTGCATCTAATAAAAGTTTCTACTGCGTTAAATAATGCTACCCTTTCTTTGTACGTGTCATTTTCCACGAGCATCTGAACTAAATAACTATAATTTTCGTTGTCAATTTGCCTTAGATTATAGTGTTAATACTTGATTTTGATATGTTTATTTCACGAAGAAGGGATATTGCTTAATCTTAATACTATGTCATCAGTGATTCTATGATATTTATTATTTAGGCACTCTTATTAACATCTCTATCCACCTTCTTGTTGTAGCCTTTGTAAATATAGAATCACGGCTTAACTCTATTAATTGTAAATAGTAGTCATCTTTACATTATAGATGCAATAGCATATCTTTATATTGATCAACTATTTTTAGGTTTAATTGTGTAAATTTTAGAGTAGGTCTTAAAAGATTATACCTCTTTTGAACGTTGTGATGATTGCATATATTAGTAATTTGAATTTATATTGTATTTTTAAAGAGCCTTGATGGAGATACTTTTGTCATGGCACCTTATTCCGAATGAGCCATGCATATCAGCTTTAAAATATAATATTTTTTCTTTGTTGTGTTATATACATATATATATAATGTAGCGTGGCTTACTGGTAGATCGGAATAGCGTCG
>BQKN01065918.1:292371-303219 GCA_022839385.1 Asparagus kiusianus | reverse complement strand
TGGTTTTCTTATCATTCTCTTATTTATTTAGTATGTTGTATCTTTGGGTTAATGTATGTTATTGATGCAATTTACAATGACATACACATCTCCCCTATAAATTTGAGATAGGTATAAAGTCAATTTATGTTTAGTGTCATTTAATAAGAATTTTAGAAATGAAATATGTTACCTTCATATTTAAAGATCTTGAAATCTTATAGTGCTATTACATGCTTATCTTTGATTGTGAATTCAAGAGTTGATCCTTTATTGGTAATCATATCCCCAAATAAAGTTACACGCAGAGTCGTGCCACTATATAGGGACAAAAAAGATTGATTTTAATTTTTTTACTTGCATTATTGTAATAAGTATTATGTGTATATCTTTTGTCCATTATATTGATCTTTCTCCTCTTATTTGGCTTGTTATATCCCACAACATAGTTGATCAATGGCTCGCTTTAGATTCTATTGGAATATTATTTGTATGTAATTTTATACTAAGTTTATGATTCCATTAGTAGTTGAAGAATAAAGTATAAAAAGTTACAAATACTTACTAATTTTTCTTGTAGTTTCCATAGACAAAGTTGTTCAATATATTCTTCGAGGGGAACTCAGTCAATGCTTCTTTGATAGACATGTTAAAATGTTATTCGTAAAATATCTCTTATATAAATAATAACAAACTCTCATTTAATATTGATATATTTTATGAGATGATGTATTTTAGACATAAATAGGTACGAGCAAGATGTACTCTGGAACGATATAAAAATTAACACGAACGTTGATTTCAACTTTCAAACCATCAATGGTCAAGAGGCAATTATCGATGGTTAGCATCTGCAATTATCGATGGTCAGCATCTAATGGATGGTTATAGGAGCCAATCAGAGAAAAACAAAAATAGGAATTGGCATCATCGATTGTCTACATCGACTCATTGATGGTTATAGGGAACTGTTGATGGTTATAAGAGATAATCTAACAAATTCAGAAACCAGATTCAACGCCATCGATGGCTACAATTGAATCATCGATAATCACTAAGGGACCATCAATAGTCGTGATCCATCATCAATGGCTATAACAAAATTTTGCAGTTTTAAGATTTAATCTTAGCAGATTGTTGACCCGTTTGATCTTCTATTTGCACTTAGATTTGGATATCTTTTTCTTATTCTATTAAAGCCTACTTAAGGGGAGTTGGTGATCATAATTAACAATGAAGTTCAAGGAGGCAAATATACAAAAGAAGATATCTTTATTCTAGGGTTTGAGAGAGAGTTGATTAAATCCCTTAAACCTTGTTCAACTTCTTCTCTACGCGCTCTTCGTTAGAGTTTGATTCAATGAGAAGAAGTGTCCTAAGCTTACATCGCTGCACCACTGATTCACAAATCTTTATCTTTATCAGTTTGAAGAACGGTTTGCTAAAGGGCTGTAAGATTATTTTATTTGTGCTTCATTATGTTTGGGGTTGTATTTTAAACTTGTGAGTTTGACGGCGTACTCAAGCCGGGGTAATTGAGGGTTGAGCTATCTAGGACTAGTTTTGACAGCATACTCAAACTAGGGTAATTGAGGATTGGGCTAGCTAGGGCAAGGTTTCTTCCGGTCATTATAAATAGTTAGGTTAGATTTGATGTGTACTGGTTATACATTTTGAAATTTCAGGGTTTTTTTATGATTTTCAACTTTTGAGGAAGTTTTTTGCAAATTTTGTAACACTAGAGTTATTTTTTACAAATTTTTAATTTTCAAGTGCTTGCTGGTAATCCCTTGAATTCATTTATGTCGTTTTTAAGTTATAAATTTTTATAATTATAATTGTTTTTTTATAATTTAAACTTTTGAGGTAGTTTCTACAATTTTTGGAATGTTGAGGGAGTTAATTATGAATTTTAAATTCTTCTGGACGTTGTTGTTGATTTCTAATTTTCTTATTTGTTATTTTAAGTTTTAAAAAGTCGCAGTGTTTTGTGTAATTTTAAAAATTTTAGGGTATTTTGTGTAGTTTTTAAAACTTTTTAAATTTTTTATAATACTTCTCACATATTATAATATGTTATATACGTATGATTTTCTAATCTTAATTTTTTTAAATTGTTGAACTATAGATAGCTCACGTGGTATTAGTATAGGATATAATTAGTATTAGGATAATTTAAGATTTAAATAAAATATTTAAAATAGTATTTCATGTATTTTAGTAATCATTTCTTTAAAATTATTGAGCTATCGGTAGTTCACGTGGGATTAGTATATGATATAACTAAGATTATGATAAATTAATACTTAAATAAAATATTCAAGACAATGAAGGGCATGAAAAGCTTTTCTCGAACTCATACTTTTAAAGAGAATACGGTTTATTTACTAGTTTCAAACTCATGCAATGCATGCATGGAGCTTAAAAGGGTTATTGCATTACAAATATTTAATATTTTGATTAATAGTCTTTAAGTTCACTTCAATAATAAGAGACTATGATAAAGCAGTTCATAGAACCAATATTCACTGAAGATAAATAGCATATAATGTCACCTTTGATTAAATAGATCGATGTGGAAAACTTCATATCCTCAACCGAAGCATAAGAGAGCATATGAGACAACAAATATACCTAATAATATAAACTTAATGTAAAATTTAGGACAAATTTTCAATTTCGACCTACTTGCAAACTTAATTGCAAAAATCGACCTCTTTTATGCTTATTTTTCAAATTCGACCCAATTTCAGCCACCTGGTTGAAATTGGGTCGAATTTAAAAAAAACTTACGAACTTCGCAGGACTTAAGTCTAGTGAAGTTTTGTTACATAATAAAACTTCACAAGACTTGAAGTCCAGTGAAGTTTGTAAGTTTTTTTTCAAATTCGACCCAGTTTCAACTAGCTGAAACTAGGTCGAATTTGAAAAATAAGTACAAAAGGAATCGATTTGTGCAATAAATATTCTAAATAGGTCGAAATTAAAAATTTGTCCTAAAATTTATTATTCAATTGACATTCAAAAACAAAACCAAAACTATAAAATATCATAAGAGTCATTCAATTTGTAAATACTATTTGAATAAAATCTCAAATCAATACTAATTAATATTTGAACCAATGATACACTTACTTAGCCGTCAATAAAACTTTATTTGAAACAAACATGCACTTAAAATCTAAATAATCACAATAAGTAATTCTATATTCGATATCAATCGCAGCCTTTATTGCCTTCTTGTGGTTGGATATTTGGACAACTATGAGCTATACCTCAAAGCATTCATTTATCAAGATTTACCTTATTAGTCTAACGGCCATACATAGAGAACCATATCAAATAAAGCGCACTCATATAAAAGACAAGAGTACAACGTGTCAAAAGAATTTATATATTGATTTATCAATATTTATAATTTTATGTTTATCTCCTTATCTATATTTCCTAATTATAATAACCCTAATAAGGGGTTTTTGCTTTTAGACCCATTTGTTTACTCCCATTTATCTTTAAACCCAAGTACTATTATTTGTATCTTTAAGCCCAATTCATCTTTTGCATTTATCTTTAAACCCAATCTTCAAAATACTATATTGTCACCACTTGTTTTTATATTTTGGAGATTGGGTTTAAAGATAAATACAAAATGTGAATTGGGCTTAAACATACAAATAGTAGTACTTGGGATCAGAAAGATGACTCCATTTATAAATAGGAAAATTATAATAACACATAAAAATTGAAAAAAAACATAATTATACAGAAGATAATTATAATTTATGAGCAAGTGAAGACTAACATTGGTTTTTCGCAAAACGATGGTAGCATGCAATTAATATAACAATGATCGCTTAAAAAATAAAGTTTACTTGACTTGTGCTTTGAGGATAAATATGTCTTCCTATAGATTTTACATATAATCATGGTGTGAATTGACTTACTTCATCAAGTGATCTTTAATGAGCTCACGATAAGTTTTTCTTTAATACAATCATCTAATATGGAAGATAAACGTATCTTGATGAATGATGGTCAGGTCTAACAATGATTTGCTCATAGTGTAAATTGTCCCAACGAGTGGACTGATCTTTCCTGCAAATATGATAAAAGCAAGATATGGAAGAAAGTCAGTAAAGGCAGTCTAATTTGAAGATGAGGAAAATGAAATTATAATACATGTTGCTATTTTATCCTGGGCAAACCATATCAGTAAAGGCTTACTGTTAGCTAGGTCTGAAACTGACCCAATTCTATTCTAAACTAGTTCTAGTTTGGACAGGGATAAACTGCTCCAAACTAGAACCAGTTATAAAGGCCAAATTTTGGCCTAAGAAAATAAGGTCAACTGTGGCCAAAACCTTGCCAAACACAAAAACATTCAAAATTGTGCCAAGTTTGAACATGACCCAATTTTGAAAGACTGCCAAACACAACCTTAGCTCAACCATGGTTTCAAGATCTAACAAAAAAATTATTGAGAGACCCTTACGATGTATTTGACAACTCATTGAAAATGGGCTTAGTTGGCCTTCGATTGCTTCTTTTCAAAACCAGTTTAGTTAAGACCTAGCTCCCTCCTGGTTCACAACTATGCTGGTTTAAAAAGCCCACAAAATGGCCTAAAATAAACTGGGTCATTTCCCAATTTTTGGCAATGAAAAAATTATGTAAGGGCTTGGTTGGATTGGGGGTAAAGAGCGGAAGAGAAGTTAGGGGACTCATTATCCATGTTTGGGAATTAAATTTTGTTAGGTAATGAGGAAGAAGAGAAGGTAAAGGAGGGGGAAACCAATTATGAAGAGACCATCATACCCTATATCCAACTTCTAACGATAAAATGACTTATAACATGCAATGTTATTTATGTAAATTTACATATATTCCCGTCCCTTCTCTTCACTTTATTAAACTTCCCCAAATAGGGTGAAATAAGTTCTCATTGATTCCCCTTACTAGCTTCTCAAACAAATTTTACATGTTCCCTTATATTTCCTTAACCTAACCTCTCCTGTGTTCCCTTCACTAGGTCCAAAATCAAAATAAGCCCTAAAACAGACTAGGTTCAAACCTGGCTTAGTTTAGAAAGTTGCCAAACGCATCCTTAGGATTTGAGGGGTGAACAAGCAATTTTTAAAAGATTTGAGGGACTACCATGCAATAATTAAAGACGTAAGGGACTAGAACTAACTATCCCAAAAGAAAAAAAAGTTTGCCCTTTCACTCAGCACTATCCTCCTCTCTCTCGCCACAGAAAAGAGGGGGAAGAAAAAAGAACGAAAAATGCTAAACCTATCGAGCTTAAAGCTCTGCCGCCCGCCTCAATTGCCCTCCTTCGTCCCTCTCCGCCCTTCTCTTCGTCCCTCAACGACCATCGCCAGGAACCCGATTAGGGTTCGGTGCATGGCGAACCAGAGGAGGGTGAAGATGGTGGCCAAGCAAATCATGAGGGAGCTCTCGGACATGCTCATCACCGACAAGGTCCTTCAGTACGCTGTGCTCCCCGAGGCTTCTCTCGGCGCCGATCGGTACCTTTCCTCGCTGACCACCATCAGCGACGTTGAGGTCTCCGGCGATCTCCAGGTTCCGTTCTTGTTTTCGATTGGATTTTTGTGTTAGTAAATGTTGGGGACGAAGTTTTTTCTGCTGACTGTTTAATTGGGGGCATGATCTGTCATTGCCCTAAAAATTACATTTTGGGCTGTCCCATTTCACCAGTTACGCGGATATGTGATCTCTTGAGGGTTGTTGCTTTGCTCTGAGAAATTAACGCTTCTGTCACAATTGATAAATAGCCTGGTATGTTTGAGACGAATACTCTTTGTTGCCTTAAATGTTGCTCGGACTTTTAGGGTTAGAACACACCCAAATAGTTCTCTGTTGTACACGGCCTGTCTATGCAATAGTCTAGTCCTGCTCGACCGCTGCGTCACTGACTTTTGACTTCGGACTAGACCAGTCTCAGGCAAACACTGCAACGCCCAAGCCACTACCCGCCGCTCGCTTGAAACTGTGACCCAAATCTCTTATATAAAGTCAAAATTGACTTGCCGAGACAATGGGGGCCCTAACATTTTATCAGAAAGATAACATTTTGATCCCGACTGGTAGCCTGGAATATTTGAGGCTGGTACTCCTTGTTTGCCTTAAATGTTGCATTTTTAGGATCCCCCCCCCCCCCCCCCCAATTGTCCACATTTTTTAATCTGCTAAATTTATCTGCTGACATCTACGTCAACTTCATTGAGAGCATGTTTGGCAAATGGTCAAAGTGGTTTATGAGCCACAAAAGTGGCTTATTATCCACTTTGAGATGTTTGGCAAGTGGCTTATTTTGGCTTACAAATAAGCCGTGAGGTTTGTCCAAGTAAAAGTGCACCCCTTATGATTCAACAAATCCAAGGCCTCATTTTATAACTCATAACCAACCTAATGTACTTTTTGGTTATTTTCACAACAATGATGGATTATTGTCAAACACACTGCTGTTAACAAT
This sequence comes from Asparagus kiusianus, assembly GCA_022839385.1. Taxonomy (NCBI): domain Eukaryota; kingdom Viridiplantae; phylum Streptophyta; class Magnoliopsida; order Asparagales; family Asparagaceae; genus Asparagus; species Asparagus kiusianus. Next base: position 296,744 of record BQKN01065918.1, on the reverse strand, counting down.
GGATTATAATCCACTAAATTTGCCAAATACTTTGGATTATAATTCACTTGGATTATAATCCAAATTTCCCAAACATTCTCAAATTTCCTTCCAAACCTTTGATTTATTTTATTTATTTATTTAGACCTTTAGTGTCTTAATTACTGCCCCATGAATAAAAAACCTTTACCCATTTGAATTACAGTTTTATCCATGTTTTCACAATCAACTATTTCCCCTAGTTTCAGGTTGAACCCCCTTAAGTTCCTGATTGTTTGCATCCTGAAAATTCTGCCTTTTAACTTCACTTCTCAACTTGGAAGGGCACATTACAACATATTATTTCAACTTCCCAGCTTTTCAGCACCAGATGTTGTCACTCTAAACATTTTTCTCCTATGTAGATCTCTATGCTACTTTAGGTTCAATAAAGTTATTGGTGAATTTTGCATCGAACTGCACAAAAACATGTTTCTATGGGTAATTCTTTATAACCTGATAATTTTAGAAGAGTGACACCCGCGATTCAAGGAACTTCCAGGGTCGCTTCATGAATCATACTTCCTCAGTTGAACTGGCTTCTGGAACTTTTTCTTCTTTACTCTACGTACCAGACTAAACACCTTCATCCATATAAAAAAAATTTCACCTTCTCCTCGCACCTATGCCACTTAACAAATTTATCATCCATGTACCATATTCACAGCCTTGACCCAGAACCAGAAGTACTTAGCTAAATCATAAAAACTCGGCATGCTAGAAGCTTTCTGTTGGATGCTCTCTCTCCTCAGCATATCATTTTTGTTGTGGAGTTCAATGAACAGCAGCAACTTCAATTCTCTCATGTGGTGATCTAACTAGCGTTTGACCATTAAATTTTAAGTTGTTTTTGGAGTTTGTATATAGTTTTTGCTTTGCTTGGGATTTTTCGCAAAGTGAGTACCCTGCATGGGTTGATTTGACTGTAGTCAAGCAGGGTGTAGTTGACGAACATAATTTCCTAGTTCTGTTCACATAATTGAATGAATAAATGATTGAAGTCCTGGCTTTCTTATCTTCATAACTAAATAAAATAGATAATAGTTCGTCATATATTCAGCTACTACTTCCTCTTTCGCTCATTTTTACCTTAATTTAGATTAAGTATGACTATTCGTGACTATATCCACATGTTTCTTCATATGATGTTGGAGGGAATTTGTGTTGCAGTTAATATCAGAACCTTAAATTAGTTTTTTCTGTACTATATATTTGTAATTTTGTACTGTAGAGTATGATACAAAGAATTTGCTTTTATCCTAGTGTTTCATATGAACTTTCAGAAATAAGATCCAAATAATGAATGTTTAATATAGAAAGTTCAAATAGGGGTGTATATTGCTTATTTATATCTAGTTGGTGAGACAAAGGTTTTCTTATGCATGTACCTTTGATCGTGAGATTCTCTCGTGTATTTGAATATAAATATTAGTGAGGTTTGGACTTCAACTTGTTAGCTCAGATCAATGTCAGCCCTAACCCAATCCAACATACCATTGATCCTATAATTCTTGTCAATTGGTTATGGTTGGTCAACCACGTGACTCAATCTTATTATATTTTAACCTTTGAGGTTTTGATTATCATACTTATTAGTCCAAGAGCAATTTATGAATAGTTAAATAAATTTTGTGGCAAATTGAATAATACTATTTTCTTCAGCTACTCTTGAGTATATGAAAGTCCTTTGTTGTCTATTTTCATGAACTTTGAGTCAATCTGGGATGTGGCACCCATCCAAGTAGCACATCAAATATTAGCACATAATGATCACTAATTTATTTGTCCTCATACTTATATTATCTCTATAGCATACTAGGATACCCCGACACGGTGTTCAGGCGGCCGTACCCGTGTCAGGTATGTTTTGGGTGCGATTCCACACCCAAACAGCAGGGGTATGTGAGATTTATTTTTCTCACACGTGAGAGGAGAGTTACTAGAGCTAAAAATGGGTATATTTGGCTATTAGGTCTGTTTTTTGGATCCAATAACCCAACCCAAGACTTGAAGAAGACGAACAGTTCCTCTATCTGTGATGTTCATGGTTTCACACATGGCTGTAGTCCAAGGTGAACTCAGAGATGTCAAACCTGACATGCTCCCTTTATTGTGCATAAACACGTTTCACTGTCACAATTGCTATCACTCTAGCAAAAATAAACTATAAAATAGAGAGGATACAACAAAGATAAAAATATACGGAACATAATGTAGGTAAAAGACATCCAATAGTATCAATATGTTCCAACAGAAGAAAAAAATACATTTGAAAAACTGGAATAAGAACATCTAATCTCTAATACATAAGAGTTGACTGAAAAGTACATAGGCACTCAGCCTCCAAAATAAAACACATCTAAAAGAGTTAAAACAAAATATAATAGACTGTTGTGAAGTACTAACTAACTATCTATAAATGAAGGAAATCTATACTCAGTTCCCATCAACCTGTGGCTTTCCGAACTCCTGACTCGCTGCCTGAAAAAGAGAAACAACAAGTGTCAAAGCGCTAGCTAGACCATCTCCACCGCCCCTTAGGGGGAAGGGGTTAGGTGTATAAAAAATACTAATCATAACATATATAAATATATAAATCATATATCCTGAACTAAGATGAGTTAAGATTTAGAAATCCACAATACGAGATGAGTACATCGAACGAAATAATCCAAACAAGAAAACCCTCATATATATACCATGTAACTCAAATTGTGGATCGTTAAATATCAATTCCAAATCCTATAAATAATTAATCAACAAAAAAATACACCATCAACATCTCATCCAAAACAAGTCGTATATGTCATATCATAGTATCTCACGCTATCCTCGGTAGGTGGCACGGAAACAAGTGTAAAATCCTGTGAAAGCTTCGTCAAGTATACACCGCCACATAAGAATATCAAGTGTTGGACTATATTCACAAATAGTACTCGTCTGAGTTCTAGGCTTCCTAAATATGTGGAGTGTAGTCGTGTGCAGTATTATGCGGCTCACGGACTATCGCACAAACGGAGTGAAGTCGCCTGCTATATCATATGGTACACGAATCTGTGCACTCAATCACCGAAACAATGATGCATCACGGAGTGTAGTCGCCCAAGGTCTCATGCGGTGCACGGACTAACGCACTCAGAGTGTAGTCACCTGCGTTCTCATTGCGGTGCATGAACTAACGTACTCAAGCATCCGCAACTATCGTCAATCGAAACAATCGTCACTCCCTTTCGTGACACACAAAAAATATTAGACTACACACTACCCAAAAGCTCGTACGTGCTCAAACCCAATACGTGCATTCTTATGGTCACGCAATGTATCAATGTGTGACTCGTACTTCGTAGTTGCGATCAAACGCGTGTGGAAAAAACCAACATTTTCAAAACAACACTAGGTCGATCGACTGATTTTCTTCATCGGTCGACCGACGGCGACATGCACGAAACATGCGTAAACACCCAGCCTTGATCGGTCGATCAATACATGTGTCGGTCGACCGATCAAAGAAAAATCCCAGCTTTTGCTGACCAATCGGTCGACTGATTATTTTGATCAGTCGACCGAGCAGAGAGAATTTTTCAGCTCCTGAGAAGAATTAGTTTTCGGTCGGCCGATGCTTCTGATCAGTCAACTGACCAGGTGACAGATCAAAAACGTTAGAATTTCTCTAAAATTCACCAAAATCAAATTTTTTAAAGAAACTCATATATACACTCTTGATTTACTGTAATTAGGGTTTGTTCTGATACATGAAACCATAAATATAAATTTGAGGGGATCTAATAACCCTAACATGATTATATTTGTAAATACATCATGAAAATAATTAAATTAGCAAAAATCTCATGTTAGATTTACTTCAAACCTTCAACCCTGATTAAAGAATTCGTTTCATAACTTTTAAATCAGAAAAGATAAACTTTTACATCATAAAGTTTGAGGGGGTGATCTCTACACATATAATAGGTTTTAAAAATCCAATAAAAACCAAGAAAAATTGGGATGGGTTTGGAGAAGATGAACCTCGTCTTTTGAAAATGTTTTGATCTGTCACACGTGGAAAAAAAGCTCGATCCTTCTTCACAAAAATCGTAGATCTCGCCCTTCTCTCGAACCTTGCTTCACGAATCTTCTCCCAAAGCAAGATAAAATTTTCTAGGATTTTGAGGGAGGTGGTTGCTGCTCAAAACGTGAGGATGAAGAAGAGGAGAAAGTTGGGTATACACACAATCACACATATATATGTACAAAACAGACTCGATCAGAAAGCAAGCAAAAACCGTCAGCTGCCAATCGGTCGACTGATATTTAGGGTCGGTCGACCGACCAGCACACTGAAGCAGACTCGACAG
>BQKN01065918.1:254662-272371 GCA_022839385.1 Asparagus kiusianus | reverse complement strand
GTCGGCGGAGGAGGAGGTGGCGCGAGGCGGCGGAGGCCGCGGCGGGGAAGGAGACGATAGGACGCCATTGATGGAGGAGGGCGAGGTTTAATATTAGGGTTTTATTAGGACTAGCGATAATGGCGGAGGTGATGAGGGAGGAGATGAGTTTGTTGGAAGAGAAGGAGAGATCTGGAGAAGGAGAGGGGTAATTTGGGGATATATTCCCTTGGGAATTGTAATTGGGGCTGAATTACACAGAGTTCTCATTTTTGGGGCTAATACACATGAAAAATAATACAGGGGGCTGGGACATATTTTATTTTCATTTTTGGGGCCTTGAAGCAATTTTCCCTATAATTATAGGTTCGTATTCATTTAGTGTGTCCATTCCAATAATAAAATCTACCTTTGATTTTTCTACTACATGGACAGGATATATAGTCATCTTTTTATATGTTTTTGTCTTTACATCAAATATTTCAACAGTAATATTTTCTATGATTTTATTACAATTAGTTCTTGATGTTGTTCCCATAAAATTTTTTGTTTGTATTTGTTTATAATATTTATTTGGATACATATGGGATGTATAATACTCGTTTGAACTCCTGTGTCAACAAGAGCATAAATGTTATAGGGAATATAATTCTATAAATTGATTAAAACTTCTATTTTAGTATACGTAATAAGATAACTTAGTAGACCTTTCATTTTATTCAGTTAGGCATTGAATACTTTTATTATTGTTAAGATTTAATGTTTTTCTATTAAACACATATGGTCCAATTTGCTTTTTAAAAAGGCTGTTCCTATTAATAAATCTGTTGTTTCTTTTATTGTGCTTCTTTCTATATATATTTTACTTATATTTTTAATGATTGTTTTATAATTCTCTAGGGATTATTAAATGAATCTATGGTAATTGGTTTTTCTTATATTATATATTCTTCAACTGATTCGTTTATAACTAGTAGATTAGAACTTGCTCCAGTGTCTATTATTCCATAAAATTTTATAAAATGTTTTGGGGTTAATTATATTACTATCCATGTATAAAAGTCATTGTCTGTATCATAAAAATAATTAAGGCCTATTAAACTTAAGAGACAGATTTTCTAAATATTCATGTACATTTCTCTTTCTTTCTTCTTCTTCATTAGATAGCGTATTTTCTGATGCCTTATTCATATAGTGTAGAGGTAAATTATTTTGATACGGGTGTATCTTCTCTTCGGAAAAGCGATCATCATGAGAGCTTGAGGATAAGTGATTCTCATGATATCTTGAGAATAGTGGTGTGAAGCGACACAGCGGAGCACAGGATGAAGCGTGAAGCGAGTCGGAAGAACGAAGAATCAAAGATTTCAGTTCTCAGCCTGATGAGTCGACTGACGGGTTGATAAGTCAACTGACGGTTGATGAGTCGACTGACCGGTTGATGAGTCGACTGACGGTTGATGAGTCGACTGACGGGTTGATGAGTCGACTCAAGAAAACGCTTCCAGATAGCAAAATGCTTCTGCTGAGTCGACTCATGCAGACCAGCACAGTTTGTGCACATTTTGAGTCGACTATGAGTCGACTGGTGATCATGAGTCGACTCATCTCAGTCATGAGTCGACTCATAGAGGTTTCCTGAGCAGACTTGGTTTCTGTTTTGAATGAATTCTAGTTGGGTTTGGTTTTGGTTATTTACCATATTACCAACACGTTGTAAACCCTATAAATAAGGATTGTTTAGGGTTCTAAACAGAGAGGAGGAGAGACCAGATGTAGTCCTAAAGAGTTTTAGGTCTAAGTGAGATCCTAATCAAAAGGATTAGGGTTTAGATTGTGATAAGTTTTATGATCTTAGATCAGAGAGAGATTCTAATCTTTGTATTAGGGTTTAGAGAGGATTGAGAGGTTGTTCTCGATTCTAGTAAGATTGTGAGGGAGAGATTGTAATCTTTTGTTCTTCATAATCTAGAAGAAGGTATTTTCCTTCGCCATACTGAATTGTTTTGTGTTTTAGTTGTCTTCTTCTCAACCCACCTTTTGGTAATTCCACGACCAAATGGTGCTCTCACGGCGACTCGTATCAAGTTGGTATCAGAGCAATCAGATCCGGTGAAGGGGCATCCTGTGTATGGTCCTGACTCGATCGCAATACAAGAAGCTTAGCGATATCATTTTCTTTGGAAGAAGTTCAGAGATTAAGGAAGAAGAAGATGATTGAAGTCAACAAAGATGGAGGGGCTCGAGAGTTTCCTCAGCTAAAGTTCTAACTTGAATGTGACTTCAAGTTTCTAAAGGGGGACCCATGATACGGGTGTATCTTCTCTTCGGAAAAGCGATCCTCATGGGAGCTTGAGGATAGGTGATTCTCATGATATCTTGAGAATAATAGTGTGAAGCGACACGGCGGAGCACAGGATGGAGCGTGAAGCAAGTCAGAAGAACGAAGAATCAAAGATTTCAGTTCTCATCCTGATGAGTCGACTGACAGGTTGATGAGTCGACTGACAGGTTGATGAGTCGACTGACGGTTGATGAGTCGACTCAAGAAAACGCCTCCACATAGCAAAATGCTTCTGCTGAGTCGACTCATGAAAATCATAAGTTGACTCATGCATGCCAGCACAGTTTGTGCACATTTTGAGTCGACTGGTGATCATGAGTCGACTCATCTTAGTCATGAGTCGACTCATAAAGGTTTCCTGGGCAGACTTGGTTTCTGTTTTGAAGGAATTCTAGTTGGGTTTGGTTTTGGTTATTTACCAGATTGTCACCACGTTGTAAACCCTATAAATAGGGACTGTTTAGGGTTCTAAACAAGGAGGAGGAGAGACCAGATGTAGTCCTAAAGAGTTTTAGGTCTAAGTGAGATCTTAATCAAAAGGATTAGGGTTTAGATTGTGATAAGTTTTATGATCTTAGATCAGAGAGAGATTTTAATCTTTGTATTAGGGTTTAGAGAGGATTGAGAGGTTGTTCTCGATTCTAGTGAGATTGTGAGGGAGAGATTGCAATCTTTTGTTCTTCATAATCTAGAAGAATGTATTTTTCTTCGCCATACTGAATTGTCTTGTGTTTTAGTTGTCTTCTTCTCAACCCACATTTTGGTAATTTCGCGACCAAAGGGTGCTCGCACGGCGACTCGTATCATACCTTCACTTAATAGATCTTCAGATATTGTATCTTTTCTTTTATTAGGGGTTTTTCATATTCTTTAGGTAGTTGAAAGCTAGGTCTTCTTGAACTAGATGCTTCGGAGATATTATTGTATTCTCTAAAACTTTTACTTTTACTAGGTTTTATGCACGTACAATGCACGTGCTTAAATAGCTAATATCATGATTAAATATTTTTAATTTATTTCCTTACTAAAATTTGTTCCTCAGTTCCACTTTGATCGTTTTTGCTAACTTATGCCTTTAAATTTTAGCATTGTGATTATTTATTTTCTTTGATGTTTGTTTGAATGGGCTACACCAAATTTAAATTTTTATATTGATAATTAAATTGACAGGAAACATATATAACCTAAAGCCAATTTGAATTTTCACGTGATTTGAACCGACATGAAACCAAGCTTGAAAGTATAATGTTATAAAAGTGAAAAACACTTTAAAAAAAGTAGCGTTATAAAAAAAAGATGAATAATTAAAGCTGAAAAATCAAGATGATTAATTAAAAATGGGCTAAAATAAAACTAAAAAGAATATGAAGTTTGTTGCTAATTAATTGATAGACTTCAGAAAAAATCATTGGCTAAAAATTAATGCTAACTCTAGTATATTTTATGTGATAAAAGCATTGATATAACCATATAAAAATATTTAAAAGAGTTCAAGAAAATCATTTCTAAAGATTCTTGGTTTTACTCAAAAATTAAGCTATACTATAAAATATTCGAAAAATAAATCTTTTATTCGTTCTGTTTTATTTTTTTATTGAGTTAAGATCAATTCTTCTCCACCTTTATCTTTTTTTCCTGAGCAATTCTAGAGTAGTGTCTTCATCATCAATATTGATTGTGACATCAGGCTGGAGCTGGATTTCTTGTGTAATTATTTTTCCTTGAGCTCGTTCATCTTTTGTCTTCTTGTCTTCCTTCACAAAGAAGTTGAATGCATTTTTGATGATCAACAAAAATTCTAGAAATACAGACTTTGATTATTTTTGTATTTCAATGAGACTAAATGTTAATTTCACATATATGAAAATTTTGTGTTTCTAATTTATTTTTTTAAAATGTCAAAATAGCTTAAACTTGTATTGTATTTGTAAAGAGCCTTGATGGATATGCTTCTATATTAGCAGCTTGTTCTAAATAAGCCATGTGTATCAGGTTTAAAGTGTAATATTTTTTTCTTTATTGTGTTATATGTATGTTTGCTTGGTTTACTTATCATTTTTTTATTTCTTCAATAAGTTGTATCTTTGTGTTAGTATATAGTGTTAACACAATTTACGATAACATGCATATTTTCCCTACAAATTTGAGACAGATATAATGTGAATTTTATGTATAGTGACCTTTAATAAAAAATTTAGTAGTAAAATATGTTGCCTTCATATTTAAAGACTTGAAATCTAACAGTGCTATTTTTTGCTTATATTTGACTGTGTCTTTAAAAAAGAATCATTTATTGGTAGTCATATCCCCAAATAAATTTACTTGCAGAGTTGTACCACATATAAGAAAAATAAAATTATCAATTTTAATTTTTTTACTTATTCTATTGTAACTAATTATCATGTATATACATTTTGTCCATTATAATGATTTCTCTCATCTTATATGGCTTATTATATCTCACAATTTAGTTGATCAATGACTTCACTTTAGTTTCTATTGTAAAATTATTTATATATAATTTTATATTAAGTTTATGCTTTATTTAGTATTTCAAGAATAAAGTATGAAAATTTATAAATACAAACAGATCAGGAAAAACAGACGTGATATCTGTTAGTAAAACAAGCATATCTTTCTCTAGGAAAACTATTTTTACAAATGGTTTTCTGTTTTGAAAACTAGATTCACACATCTTTCAGATGACATAAGTTTGGTTTAGTTTGGAGCTCATTTGTTATCCCAAATCTTTAGTTAAATATTATATATGTGCAGCCGTTTTTCTACAGAACATGTTGTTAGTAAAAAGATCATATCTTTCTCTATACAAATGATTTTTAAGATTAGTCTTCTTTTTTAGAAACTAGATACATATATCTTTCATTTGGCACTGGTTTGGTTAAATTTGGAGTTTATTTTCTATTTCAAAATCTCAGTTAAACATGATACAATTGCTGCAGTTTTCTGCAGAAAATATTTATTTAGTACATCTCTTAAATTTCTCATATATAAATGAAATTATGAAAAACCCTAATGATCATGATCATGATACTATCATAAACAGCAAGAAAAAAATTATTAATCTAGCATTGGTTTATGTTTTAACATCAAAAATTTAAATTTTATCACATCATGTTAAGATTCAAGCATGAAAACACATTCAACATCATATTAAACATCTAACTAGTTATTTAACTATGGGGAAGTGTTTGGGTGAAGATAATCTTGTAGACGTTGTTCTAAGCCTCTGAAATAACCAGCAACTAAAAAGAAGTACAACCAAGCTGTTTTCCCCTTGCTACATGTTGATGATCTCGCCCTCGTGTCGATATTTGCTTCACAAAGCTCTCAAAATTCTCAACTTTAGGGCTAGGGATTTAGAGAGAGGAAGAGGGGCTGCTAGGGTTTGAAACTCTGATGTAAGGATGTAAATTTTCGTGAAAACACATGATTATATATATGCAAACCCGAACTAAACCTGTTTGACCCGAACCAGGAATCCTAATCTGACTAGGAAAATGACCTTCGGTATTTTGGCCATAACTTTCACGTCCGACCTCGGAATGAGGTGGTCTAAGACTTGTTGGAAAGCTCTTGAAGATACCTACAACGTTTGTCTTTAAGTTTTTCCAAATTTCAACTATCTTTGTGAGAAAAATACAAAATCTCTCCGCTGGTCATAAATTTCCAGATTTATACATCGAGCATGGATTGTGCATTTGCTCTTATATATATACATATATACATTGAATTGATCTCAAACATATTCCTAGCATACTCAAACATCATAATATGTTATTTATAAATATATAACATATTTATTATTATTTATCATAAAATATTCAAAATTTTGGGGTTTTACAAATAATACATGAAAAAATGAAAGAAATAGAGTTTTTACCACATACTAATGCTTTATCTATACAATTGAGACATATAATGATGGTTTCTAAAATACTACAAGATCCATAAAAAGGATGAAGATTAGCTATTCAACATAGCTCAGGACCCTAACCTAGTATTGATAAATTACAAATCCATCCCTATAAATCCTTTAACCCTACTTAAATTAGAAAAAATAAGTCTAAATGCATGGAATCCAAATATATAAATAAATAGAGAAAATAAAAAGGAAATAACGCAAGTAATGAAAATAGAAGGAAATGAAATAGTTTTAGCTCCTTATCATACTCCCTTTAAAAGCACGAGTTGAGGAAAATCTTTCTATGGTCAATGTTACCCTTCATAATTTTGAATGTTACATTTAAGTTTTAATCTATTCTAATTCTAATTATGTCTTATCTAATTCCACATGGACTATCTATAACTTAACAATTAAAAAAATTAACAACTACGTGAAATATTATTTTAACTTTTTTAAAAACCTTAATCTATCTAAATACTAATTATATCCTATATTAACCCTACATGAACTACCTATAGCTCAGCAATTTAAAAAAATAATATTAAAATTTAATTCAAAAATTACACAAAATATCTTTAAAAGTTTAAAATTACCCAAAACATCCTTACTTTTCAAAACTTAAAATAGCAAATATAAAATCTAAAAATTAAAAACAGCCCCCGAGAAATTTAAAAATTGCAATTATACCCTCAATATTTCTAAAATTATAGAAACAACCTCAAAAGTTCAAATTATAAAAAAGCACCCTAAATTTAGTGACTTCAAAACTTGCAAACAACATAAATATATTTCAGGGATTATCATTAGGCACTTAAAAGCTTAAAATTTGTAATAAATAACCTCAAAGTTACATAAACTACAAAAACTCCCTCAAAATTTAAATATCACAAAAATCCTGAAATTTCAAAACTTATAATCGTAGATTTCAAATCTAAAAATTATCAGCAGATCGCTAAAAATTTAAATTTATCAAAAATAACTCAAAGTTTCAGTAAGTGTAAAAAACACGCTCAAAATTTCAGAGTTGAAAGAAACATATTAACATTTGAAAACTTACCACCAACTCATAAACCATAAAAATTACAAGCACCCAACATAAAATTAAAAATTAAAAAAATAACATTAAAGCTAAAAAATTTTATAAAACACACTCTCAAAAGTTTAAAATCATAGAAGGCTAAAATTTGGCAAATAAAAGAGTAAATGTTTGATATCATTTCATTAAGATTTATAAATTTAAGTTTCAATTTAAATTTATCATCCATTTTCAACATTTAAAAGTAGTCTAAGTTGATGTTGGTAAAAAATAACAGTTATGATAGATTAAAACTATCTAATTAAGGAATAAAAATTTAAAAAATATATGATAGATTAAAAATTAACGTTACTGTTAAATTTAAGGAACTACATATATTTTTAGTAATAACATTAATTAATAGAAGACTAAATTGTATAAAACTAACAAAAGACTATAATATAATAAGTTAGCATTAATTGATTATAATGTATAAACATTCATCTCTGATGTTAATAATATTTATAGAGTAAAAAAATACAATGAATTTTGCATGAAAAAACTATTTGAAAGTTTAGAGATATCCTTTAAAAAATTAACCTCTTTTTATTTCAATAGAGAAGTGAAGTAAATAAACCCAAAATACGAAAACATTCATAAAACACTTGAACTGACATTGACAAAAGGTACATCTAGCAAAGAGCACTGATGAGTTCCCCTTGAAGAACATAGGGAATAATTTTGTCCCAATTAAAAAAACATTCATCGTGAAAGATACAAGAAAACCATTTGTAAAAATAGTTTTCCTAGAGAAAGATATGCTTGTTTTACTAACAGATATCACGTCTGTTTTTCCTGCTCGTTTTATGGAGCTGTGTTGTGCCGTTTTGAGGTGCGTTCGCGGAGTTTTGAGCCGCTTGATGTTATACGTATAGTCATGAATATGTTATGTTATACATTTAAGAATCCCAATGGGATTATGATAAATTTTGATTTGATCATATTTGAATTAGATATAGTTCATCTACATGTTGGATGTCGTTGATGATCACAGCTTAGTACTATATGGGATAGTGCGTCGATACACCAGATATACACGGTTTATACATGAGGTAACTATCATTGATGAGCATAGCTCAGTATTATATGGGATAGTGCATCGACATGCCAGAGGTACAAAGATTTATATGAGGTGGATATCGTTGATGAGCTCAGTTCAGTACTACATGAGGTAGTGCGTCGATATTCCACATGTACAGGCCATTGAGTCGGATTTTAGGAGGTTTGATCTAGCCGTCCGTCCCGCACTAGGGTGCGATGAGGCTCGTGAGTCGTATTTTTAGGATGCCTATTTGGTAGTCCGTCCCGCACTCGTGTTATGCACTGAGATCGCGATGAGACTAATGAGCCGTGTACACAGTTCAGGATACCTATAGGGTAGTCCGTCGCACTGAGACAATTACTTGATAGCCTAAGTATGACAGATGCCAATTATAAATACGACCTCTCAGTGAACTATATAACTGAGATACGTTACTTTTGAAAATATACAAAATTATTTATTTTACTGTTTTTTTTACTTCTTAGTTGGGATCAATAATTAGAGATTCATAATTTGAGATATATGGTATATACATGAGAGTTTCTTTGTTTGGATTATTTCGCTCGACGTACCAGTCTCGTGTTATGGATCTCTAATTATTGGTTTCATTAGATTGTTTATTCTTATTTCGGTATTAATGTTTAGATGTTTACGACTTGGGACATATGGTATATACATGAGGGTTTCTTTGTTTGGATTATTTCGCTCGACGTACTACGTCTCGTTTTGTAGGTGTCTGAATATTAATTCCGCTAGATACAGAAAAAATAATATAGGTAGACTATGCTTAATAGATAGAGCCTCCACTCCATCCTAGCAGCGCTTCCCCTGGGGGCGGATGAGGGTAATCTTGTTGTAGCGCTCTGACGTTCTTGTTGTTGTTTCTTTTTCTTTTAAAAATACTCTTTCAGGTAGCTCGGAGTTCCGGAGAGCTGCAGGATGACGGAGTTCTTGCATAGTCGTCGTCCCGAGAGATTTATTAGAGGCTCCACTGTAGTTTTAAATTTTATTCAGACTTAGAGTTTAGTTTCATTTTGTAAAAGCAATGTGCCTTAGTTCGACTTTCCGTTTTGATTCATGTTGAGACATCGTATGTTATTTCAGACTCCATATGTATTTTAGTTTATTTTCAGTTGAGAAATGACATTTATTTATGAGATATCATCCTTTTTATCATGTCTATTATTATTGTTCTACTTCTTTGCCTGTTTTGTACCTACGCTTTTATTTGATCCCACTAGAGGATATTATTGTGATTGGTGAAACTTGTTGTTGCACAGTATGGGTGCATGACAGGTTTGACATCTCTGGGTTCACCTTGGACTGCAGCCATGTGTGAAAACAAGGGCGTCACATTATTAAGGATTGTAGTAATTTTTTTTCATGTAAAGTAATATTATAGTTGGGTTGTATTCTAAAAGCCATAAATCCTGGGTATAGGTAGGGCTGTCCAAATTACCCGCCGGCTCGGGCCAGGCCGGGTTCCGGGCCCGGGTCCGGGTTACCCCAACGGCGCTCGGCCCGGGCCCAGAACAGTGCCGACGTCGGGCCATATTCCGGGCCGGGCAGCCCGGGCCCGCAGACCCGGCCCGGGGCAACGGTCACCAATGGTGACCGTTGTCTGAAAAATCTGGGCCGGCCCGGCCATAACGGCCAAAAACAGCCGTTTGACCGTTTTGCCCCCAAAAACGGTCAAAAACGACTATTTTGTGAGGTTATTTTGGTCATTTGCCCCTAGACTGGTTCTATAAATAGAGGGGGGTTTTCATTTGTTTTCTTCACACCAAAAACTCATCTCTTCTCTCTTATACTCTTATACTCTCTCTTATACTCTTATACTCTCTTATTTATACTTTCTAATCTTTTCATCAAATGGCTTCCGGATCTGATTATGAAGAGCAAAACCTATCTCCAGATCCTAAAATGAGTCCTCCTACTATGAGTCCTCCTACTGGGTCTACTCCTACCGAAGTTAATCCTGAATCCGGTGGTGACGAATCTGCACCAAGAGCTCCTAAAAGGCCAAGATCCGATGTGTGGAATTTTTACGAGAAGATCGACGTCACCAAGGATGAACACGGTAGGATCCTCACCCAGAAGGCTAAGTGTGCATTGTGCGGCAAGATTTTTCAAGCTCATCATAAGAGCGGCACCAACCACCTCAAACGTCATTTAGATAAACACAACAAAGCCCAGACTCCTCAATGTGATATCCGACAATCTATGATTTCTCAATCCTCCTCTTCTGGTAATCTCGGTAGTTGGAACTATGACGCTGCCAGAGCTAGGAAATGCGTAATCAGGTTTATCAATCTTAAAAACCTTCCTTTTAAATTAGTAGAAGATGATGAATTTGAAGATATGTTTAGAGATGGTTTTTATCCTGCATTTAAAAAATTTTCTCGTCAAACCTGTCAACGTGATATTTTAAAATATTATCAGCAGGAACAAGAAAAAATAATTTCTTATTTTAAAAATTTAAACTGTAAATTTTCTTTAACTTCTGATATTTGGACATTTAGAACACAAACTGGATATTTATGTATCACAGCACACTGGATTGATGAAAATTGGGAAATGTTTAAAAGAGTTGTTTCTTTTATTGCAATAGAAGAGTCACATACTGGTGCTAATGTTGCAAATTTAATAATTGAAGAACTTATGAAATTAGAAATTTCAGAAAGAATATTTTCTCTTTCACTAGATAATGCAAGTAATAACAATGTAGCTGTTGATTTTATCAGATCAACTTTATCATTGTCATGTCATGGTGATCTTTTTCATATTAGGTGCATCTGTCATATTTTAAATTTAATTGTTCAAAGTGCATTTACTGAAATTAAACCCATGATAGAAAAGGTTAGAACAGTTGCTTACATGCATAGTGCTTCTGAACAAAGACTTAAAAGATGGAAACAATTTTGTAAAAGAAAAAATGTAAAGCCCAGACTAATTCCAAAAAATGTTGACCATAGGTGGAATTCCACCTATGCAATGTTAAGTGTAGCAATAGAATATAAAGATATTATAACTGATTTTATAAACTATTATGCTTCTAGTTCTAGTTCTGGTAGCACTTATGGAATAACTAAAGATGAATGGACAATTATATGTAATTTAAATGAAATGTTACAAGTTTTTTATGATGCTACAATGTTATTATCTGGCTGTTATTATCCAACCATTACTTTAGCTACTTTACAAATTTTAAATATTCAAAAAAAATTTGGGAAATATCGTATGGATAATACTTTTGGACCTATGATTTTTGAAATGGAGAGCAAATTTAATAAGTACTTTAGGCCTATTCCTCATATTTTTTGTTTGGGGGTTCTTATTGATCCATGCTTGAAGGATATTGGCCTTCGAAGTTTGTTACAATCTTTGTATGGTAATCAGCTTATAGACTTAGATGATGGAACCACCATTAATGCTACTACTCATCATTTAGCTATTAGAAGTTATTTTCAAACCTTATATGATGAGTATGCAGCTAGACATAGTGTAACTACACAATAGTCTACAGCTTCGGTTTCTTCGAGCTCATCCCGAGCCCGAGGTAAAAGTATAAGTTTTGATAGGCATGCAATGGTAGCTGAGCTAACTGGCGGCTCTGGACTTGGATCGTCATCATCGGAGGTTTCTGAAATAGATGAATATTTTTCTGCTTCTTTAGTTAGATGTCAAGGAAATGCTTTAGATATTTTACAATGGTGGAAAGTATATGGATCAGTTTCATATCCTATACTTTCCACCATGGTTCGTGACTTACTAACAGTACAGGTTTTGACGGCAGCTTCGGAATCCGCCTTCAGCACAGCAGGTCGTTTGATCGACGATCATAGGACATATTTGGATCCGTATACTGTACAAGCGGTGATGTGCCTACAAGATTGGTGGAGGTACGAGAAGCGAACGCAAGGCATCGATCGGATGGCTGGAATTGAAGATAAATTTGAAGAAATGGGACTAGCAGATAGATATAAAGAATAGATTGTAGTTTTTATATCTTAGCTTAAAATTTGTAAAGAATTATTTTGGAAATAATTACAAATGATAGTGATATAGATGAGTAAGTGCCAACCTAGTTGGGATTTACTTATCTATTGTGATGCGATTAATTCCAAAAATAATTTGTACTTGTAATTTGTAAATGATTTAACAATTATTAATAAAGAATTTGTTTTTATCAATTTTTTTGTAATTTATGTCATTTTAAGTAATTAATAAAATTATTGTTTTTATTATTTTTCTTGTCTTTTTTTATAATTTAAAATTTAAATAAAATTGAAAAACTTTGGAAAATTTTTTTAAAAAAATTAAAAAAAACAGGAAAAATACCCGGGCCAGCCCGGAACCCGGCCCGGTCGGACCAGGCCCCAGTTTTGCCCGGCCCGGGCCCGGATGGACAGACCTAGGTATAGGTTTCCTCTAATCATTGTTATTGCCAAATGAAATGGACTTGATACAATCCTATTGTCTGATAATATTGCTACTATAGTTTATTATTTTCCAGCCTAAAATTTCCTTTAATTAGAATTTGAACTGCTCCAAAATGTAAGTAGTTTTTATCTTTATATTTTTCTCTAAGTTGTTTTATATGTTGTTCTGATAGTAAAGGGATTAATCCTTCTACTTCTTTATAATCTAGAGTCTTTTTATGACCTTCAGTTATTTCAAATATATATTTGTTATTTGGTAACATTCTTCTAACTAAAATTTTCTACTCTTTTGATCTTATATAAATTTTCTGGTTTATAGCTTCTATAAGTTTTATGTATTTCTTCTAACTGTTGAGGAGTAAACAGACCAACTTGTACTTGGAGCTTCATCTGACTTGTTATCTACTATTTCTTCAAATATGTAATTTTCGTTGAGCGTTTCTTGGTTCATAAAAATAGGATCGTCTTTGTCAGGATTTTCTAGAATTTATGAACTTGATTCAGTGAATTCGTCTGTATCATAAGTAGTTATGTCGGGGTTATCAGATATACTTGATAATTCAAATCCTAAATCATTTATATTTATACTTTCACTTATTTCAAATCCCGATAAAACCTCATATTCACTTAGCTCATCTAATATTACATTAACCCTTTTATTACTATAACATTCATTTGCAAAATGTCCCTTTTGTCCACATTTAAAACGTGTACATTCCTTTTTATCTTTTCTTCTAGTTACGTATTTTTTTTGGAAGAAATTCTTTTTGATTTTTCATATTTATATCTCTTTACTCCTTCCTTAGTTTGTCTATATACAAAGGATCTTGATTTTTTGGTATTTTTGAATGTTGATACTGTTTTCTCTTATATAGGGAGCTTTTGTGGTAGGTCATCGTTGTGGGTGACTTCTTCTAGGTTTTCCACCACGCTTGCTGTGCTTAAGAAACTCGTATTGAGGAATTAATTTCTTTAATTTCGTGACTTGTTTGTCGCATTATTTTGTCTTGCATTCTTCTTTCAATGCAATAATCATTAATACATTTGTATACGTAGGCCACTCTACGTGGTAAATGGTCTTTTATATTTCTATTTTTAGTCATTATGTTAGTCAAATAATTTGGATATCCTGATAATAATTTTTCATTTATTGGTGAGGGGAACTTAAGGTAATAAGTTTCTAAATATCTTCTTTTAATGTCATTTGGTAGGCTCTAATATTGTTCTTCAAAAAAAAATTGTGCATTTCTCTGCAATGTTACTAAAAATGGCTTTATCTAACATTCTTTTGTGTTTAGAAATTTCATTTTCATCATATTCATCTATTACCCTCATATAATGAATTAATAACATTTTTTTAAATTTTGTTATTGCTTTAGCATTAGTCACTTCTGATTTTATTTCTTTTATTTTTTTTACCTTCTATTGTTCCTTCAAAACCTTTTAACCACTGTGCTATATGTCCTTTTATGAAGAACTTATGTAATTGATGGTTTTTACTGTATCCCATGAAAATTTCTGAGCTATTCCACTTACATTATGGGACAATCCATTAAATATTTAATTTTCTTATCTCTATTTAATTCTGGATCTAAATTTAATAGATATGTAATTGAATCTGATCATGGACTTAAAATTTCTTCTAGAGTTACAGTGTCTTCATTTTTTATTTTCATTTTTGACGTTGTAACATTGATTTATTTTTGCCTGTTTGTTTTATTATAAAAATCATTTGAGTCTAAAGATTCTAAAGTTTCTATATATTTGTCAGCTTGTGGTTGTGATTCTTGCTCGTTCATAATTTCTTCTCTATATTAAGATGTTTCTCCTATTCCGGATTGTTGACTTGTAGCTCCTTGTGCTGTTTTTATTTCTTCTATAATAACATTAACATTTGTTCTTTGGTCCATTTCTTCTATTGTATGATCATCTAATATATCTTCTTTAAGATAATTTATCATATATTCATTATAATTGAATTCTGTTACATTTTCATTTTGTCTTAATATATTGAAAGCTACTACTATTTTTGGATATAACACTTGTCCTACAGCTTCATATTCTTTTTTTGCTTTTATCATTTTTATTCTTTCTATCCAGTTTATTTTTGCTTGGTTATATACCTCTTCTCTAGTCATCATTTTGATTGGTCGTATGCTACTAACAGTTAAATTCGTGTCATCTGAATCACTATTTTCTACCATATATTTATGCATCTTAAATAATTTTTTATGTTTCTTTTTTAAGGATAAAATTTCAATTATGTATTTATCATCTATTGACTCTACATACTTGTACTTTAAGTCTTCTATTTTTCTTTAATTTCTTCAAACTTTTCTTTTTCATTTTTTCTGAGTCTATAATAACGTGTATTGTTTCAATATCTGTGGGTGCTTTTAGTAATTTAGATTCTAAGTATTCTTCATTTAATTTTCTTATGGTTGTATATTCTTTTTTTATTTTCATCTACTTTTAATATATTTGACTGATATAAAGCTGTTGGTTCTTTGTTGGATTTATTGTTATTATTTTTTTCGTTCTAATTGTGTTGAAGAGGTAACATCTGTCTTAGAGGCCTAGACGGACCCCTGTAAAGGAAATCGAATCAACAGATCTTGAATCAGACACTTGTTGGTCTTCACATTCGGGTGTTGAGGCAGGCTAGGGTTCAGACCGGAAAAGAGATGTTTTTCTTCCATTGGTTCTTGCTGCATCGGCTTGATTTACTATCGCAAAGTTCTAACAAACTGTTGAATTACTTCTAATTTTTTATTTATTTGTTGCAATGTTGCAAACATCTGCTCATTTAAAAGATTTAAACTAGTTTGTTTTTCTTTTAATTGTAGATCATTTTCTGATATATAATTTAATATTTTAGCTATATGTTTCCTTGGTATTTTGTCTTTATTTTTATCTATATGCTCTAGATGCTTATAGTGTTTAGTCTTATAATAATAGTTTTCCAAATCATTGATTAAATCCATGTGTTTGTGTTCTCCCTTACTCTGCTAGACTTAGTTTTATTTTTTTAATGTTACTAGATAACAAAGAGCCTATGGTTCTTCATAAAAATCAGTTTTCTTATCTGTGACTCAAGATTGATGTTATTCCTTAGGGCGTGTTTGGATTTCAATGGGGTTAAGGGAAGTTAAGGGAAACTAGGTGGGCGAAGAGAAAGGGAAGGGAAGGGAGTTCCCTTCCCTTTGGTTACACCCCAATTTGGGGTAACAAATTTTATAATATTAAGGGGTGATCTAAGGGGAACCAGGGTGAATAACTTTACCTCCTAAATGTTTCCAAACAAGATCCCTCAATCCAAACAAGTCTTTATAGACTAACAGAGATAAAATTGCTTGCCAGTTGTTAAGTCCAACTTACGGCTTAAACTACCCACAAGACGGTCAAAAAGGGACTATCGTACTACGCCAACTCTCGGGCAATTAATCTCACTAAGGTCAATTCAAGTCTCCCTCTTTCAGTTTGAAAAGAAAGCATGAACAATAAGCAAACATAAATGGCTCTTAACTACCATTTCACATAAACAGAATAAAAACTAGACTAGAGAGATCAACGAGTTTCCCTGAAAAAATTAAAACTCATACCTTTGCTATGGAGAAAACAAATCGTAATTGGCTCTGATACCAGCTAGGTTTTCACCCTTCAATGAAAGAAAAGAAACGATGTTCATGCAGATAACTAGCTTATAATATATTATTATTTAATAAAATTATTGAATATGTTAGTATATTGATGTAATAACATAATATAATATAATATAATATCATTTCATATTAGTGTATATATTATATTGATATAATTTGTATATTATTGTATTATAATATGATGTTATGTATTAGAATATAATATTATATTATAATAATATATCTCTATTAAATATGTTACTGTTTAATATAATAAAACATTAATATAGTTTAATTTAGTATGTATAATTTATTATATTATAGTTTGTATATATTATTATACAATATCACATACTATGTTATATCATAATAAAATAACATAATTAATTCTATTATAAATATAGTTATATTTTAGTATTAAATATATTGTTAATATTTTTATTTAGCTATAATATTTATTATCGTATATTAAATTAACATAAAATAATACAATATAGTATAATATAATATTGTTTATTAAAATAATTGAATATGTTGGTATATTGATGTAATAACATAGTATAATATGATATAATATCATTTCATATGATTATATATGTTACATTAATATAATTTAATATATTATTGTATTATAATATGATGTATGTATTAGAACATAATATAATATTATAATAATATATCTCTATTAAATATAAACCTAGTGTAATTTTTTATATTTATAATATATAAATATACAATATGATACCATATTAATTAATATTACTGAACATGTTTTTGTTATAAATTATTATAACGTATTTTGTTGTACATATTATAATATATTAAATATTGTATTTAACAATTGTATAAATTAATTTACAATTAATTGATAAATAATTTCATAGGTTAATATAATATAATATATTAAGAAAATTCTATAAATATATTATAATTTACTTTATTATATTATATTATATTATATATATGTTAATTAATATATTAAATTAATTATAATATGATAAATTTGTTATAATAATATATTATATTAAAGTATAATGTAATATATTCATCATATTGTTTTATATTTTATTATACTTTTATTTTGAAATATTACTTAAATATATAGTTAGCGTGTATTAACTAGTTAGAACATATTATATTATATTGTATAATTAAAATATAATATAGCGTATTATATATATAATATAGCGTATTATATATATATATATATATATATGTTCTAACTAGTTAATACACGCTAACTATATTAAATATATTACAT
>BQKN01065918.1:240630-254262 GCA_022839385.1 Asparagus kiusianus | reverse complement strand
TTGGTAGTGATGTGTCATAATTTTACCCCTACATTGCACCTTGAAGATAGAGCCTTAACCATCTTTCACCAACTCCAATGTAGATGTAGGGACAAGATTAGGCCACATCACTACCAAGTTGTTTGGAACAACTTGGTACCAAGTTTCTCCATTTCTCTCATATATATATTAAAGTACTTATAATATGATAAATTTATTATGTTATAATATTATATTATAATATAGAGTAATATATTCTTTATATTATTTTATATTTAATTATAATTTTATTTTAAAATATAACTTAAATATATAGTTAGTGAGTATTAATTAGTTAGAACATATAACATATTATATAATAATATTTGACATTCTTGTATTTTAAAATTAGCTATAGTATATTATATTATACTATATTATTATCATAAGATATTATATTATATTATGTAATGGTATTTTACTTATAATAAAAATAAAGTGATTAAAATATTTTAGTATACTGTACTTTAATTTAAAATAATTTATTATAATGTATTTAATTTTATTATATTAAAAAATCACGTAAAGAAATTTAGACTTAATTGGTAAATAAATATCATATTTTAATAAAGTTATACGTAATCTATTATCCTACTCAAATTGTCTCAACCAAAGTTTCAATGTCCTATTATCCCAATATGTCACACTTCAATTGTTCCAATGAAGTAAAATTGTCCTAATAGGATAATTATCCCACTTATAGCCTCAAATTGTCCCCAAAAAATAGCCCCCATTTAATTCCCTCTACCCCAAACGAAAGGCAACCATGCCCTAAAGGTGGACAAGATAGGTGGGAAAGAGGAAGGTAAAACGGTAGAGTGACTTTCCAAACATGCCCTAAGCCTTTTTAATCGGAGTTTTCTTTTTTGAACCAAAGTTTTACCCCAACTTACTTACAAAACCACCTAGTTCCATAAACACTACTCATAAACCCAAAATACTTCATGCCACTTATTTTTGAACCCAATTTATACAGTACCCTCAATCTTTATACTGCATTTTCTTAATAAATCTAAAATTTCAAGATTGCCCTTCTTCCGCATGTTACCATCTCTCTCTCTCTCTCTCTCTCTCTCTCTCTCTCTCTCTCTCTTCCCTCTTCATTTCACAAAACCAAAGAGCCCCCAAAACCCAAAAAAACGATTCCCAAAACCTAAGACCTGATTCTCAAGACTCAAATCCACCTCCTATACATTTTCTCTTTCTCCTCAAAGCCCTATCACTCTTGGCTAGAGTTGCAACTCATTAGTTCTTCATCATCTCCTCCTCCGACGAATCTTGTACTTTTCTGCCCTCTCTCAAGCACTGGTCGTCTCATCTTCAACACTATCATCTACTCTCTTGCTCAAAATATCACTCTCGTGTTGTCTTAACATGTCCTCCCAATAGGCGCTGCTTTCTCAATCAAATTATCAATGAAACTAAGTTAGATTTGGTCACCAGATGCATGACCATGTGACAAACTTTGAGTTTTTGGGTTCAAAAACGTTTAGAATGAAACTAAGTTAGATTTGGTCACCAAATGCATGACCATGTGACAAACTTTGGGTTTTTGTGTTCAAAAATGTTTAGAATTTTTTCAAAAGTATCTAATTTTGATGATGAGGTTGATGCATGAAAAATGTTGATAGAATGGCAAAGATGGATGTAATTATTTGGATTAAAATGATTAGCGGTTATGCGAGGTAGTAGTTGGTTGAGGAGGTGATGCAGGTGTTTGAAGAAATGTCCAAGAGTAATTCGGTTTTGTAGAATGTGATGATTGCGGTTTATGTGTAGGTAGAATGTCCGAGAGGGAGTCAAGTAGATATTTTTCTAAAAATACGTCTGAAAAGGTTTGTCTTGTTTAGCTTTTTTAATGTGAATCTCATATGTTCTTTGTAATTTCTATTTTGTTATAATGTATATTAACCTGTATAAGTGTGTAATGATCATGAATTTTGATACTAGTTAAATAAATTTTTTGGTATTTTAGAATATTTAAATTTTTTTTGAATTTATTTTGCTGAAGGAAATTATTTTAGAATGATAAATATTTTTAAAAGAAATTATTTTGGGAAAATAGTCTATTTTGAATTAATGAGAATTTATCTTGTAAAAAAAGATTATTTTAAATTTATGAATTTATTATTTTAAGAGATTATTTTTAGAATAATTATGGTGAAAGATAATTTGAAAGAAATTTATTTTGTAAAAGAACTATTTATTTTGAATTAATTTAGTTTATGAACGTGTGATAGATGGTTGTTGACCGCGACATTTTATGTGCAAAACAATCGTTGATTCCATGATTCTTATTTTAATCATGTGGTATGCTATGATACCGTTGTACATGATTGGTTGTTTTATTTATTATTTCTTATTGTTTTTTAGAACCCTTAGTAGTTCATGACTTAGTGGCCTTGTGCGTCATGAACAAGACTTAGTGGCATGTGTGTGTGCGTTGACTAGATTTAGGAGGTGAACCAGAGATCTAGTGTGGATTATGTTGTTGACTTAGAAAAGCGAGATGAGTTGGGATGGGAAAGTCTTGGTTCAAGTGATCGGATATGGCTGTTGATGTATCTTCCAGGCTCGCACCAGTGAATTCGTGTAGTCATTGGGGTTGGTTTGTTGGGCTAAAATGAATTCGTGTAGTCACTTTGGTTAGTGAATTTGTGTAGTCACCCGAGTCCTGCTTGAGTTCGGACCAGGCCGGAATCGGATTGCGTGTAGTCCTCTGACAGATTCGTGTAGCGGCATTGGATGCACGTAGGAGATTTGTGAACAGTCAGTTATCCGATGATATGAGCATTGACTCTGTGTGAGATGTGGACCAGTGACCTGTTATAGAATGGCTAGTTACATGACCTTGTTACTTAATGTGATTATGGATTCTTGTGAAATACGAACCAGTTGTATTTCTTTTTCATACATAGGTCAGGATTAATATTTAATTATCTATAATTTAAGACATATGATATATATATGAGGTTTCCTTGTTTGAATTATTTCGCTCGACGTACTATGTCTCTTGTTTAGATTTTTAAGTATTAAATTTATTTAGTTGTATAACCTTGTTACTTGGATGATTATTATGACCGCTAGCTGCATGATCTTGTTACTTGGTTGATTTCCTTGGATTATTCTGATTATAATATTCTAGTGATAGATTGCATTTAGATTATTAGTATTCCAGTAGTATACTTCTATTATTATTATTACTGTTTTTGCATTGGTCGTTCGACCGTTTCTATTTCTCTCTGTGGGACTGTGTGCCATGCACGCTGACATACACCTATTTTCTCTGGTGTACGTCAGATTTAGGAGACAGACAACCTTTGTTCGGAATCATACAGGAGTCAGAGGATTCTCAGCAGGAGTGCCTTGCAGACGGAGCAGAAGACCAAGTTGAAGCTTAGCTATTTCCTTAGTTATTTGATGGTCCTCAGTTTATTTTTACAATAGTTCCTTTCTATTCCTGTTGAACGATGTATTTTCATATTTCTTTAGTACTTATTTGGATTGTTTTGTAATAAGGGCATGTTTGACCTAACTCTGTGTCTCAGATGATATTCTATTTGTGATATGTCTCTTTTCCATCCTGAGTTGTTCATTGTATTCTTGCTATGTGTGATCGGGGACCTGTGACTTCGTATTGTATATTGCTTGACGCTTAGCATATTAGGTTGAGAATAAATATTTATTTTTATTTATTCTTCTCAATCTAATACGTCACGGGCTTGTGCACGTTCCGATTCCTGGTATTTTGAGAAGCGGGGCGTGAAAAAGTGTTTTTGTCATGCGGTCATTTATCGCATTTTGCGAAGGATTTCATAACTTTGTGGTTTTTTTCTAACAATGACTTTATTTGTATGTGTTTGAGTGTGTATTTGTGTTAACTTGTGATTGTCTATAATGAAATAAAGAGCAATATTTCTGCTATAAAGAGTTATACCATTGTATAAGGAGTTACACTTTAAAAATAAGGTGCTACACTTTGGTATAAAGTGTTATATTTTGCTCAGACATTGTATAAATGAGAGTTAACCTATCAGCTATAAAGAACTAAACAAAAAACAAACTATATACAAGGTCACCCACTTTCATTGATAAAAAAATTACCAACTTGATTTATTTTCTATATTTCCAAAGAAAATAAAGAGCTATAGGTTACCAATATAAATCGACATTTCTTCTATAAAGAGCTATACAATTATTTACGTAGTTGCACTTTGCAAATTAGGTAATACGTTTTGGCATAAAGTGTTATGCTTTGCTCAGACATCGTGTAAACTAGAAAGAACATGTTAGTTGTAAAGACCTGAACAAACAACTATATACGTAGTCACCCATTTTTATTGATTAAAAAAATTTATTGACTCATTTTTTTTTTGCATTTTTCGAGACAAGAAAGAGCTATACTTCAGTCATAAAGAGCTACATTTTTGCTATAAAGAGCTATACAATTGTATAAGGAGCTACATTTTGTAAATAAAGTGCTATAATTTGGCATAAAGTGTTACACTTATCTCAGTCATAGTATAAAATGAGAGTGAACTTGTCAGTTATAAAGAATTAACTAAATAACAAACTATATACAGTGTCACCCATTTTTATTGATCAAAAAATTACTAACTTGATTTATTTTCTGTATTTTTAGAGAAAATAAAGAGTTATACTTTAGCAATAAAGATCTATACTTCTTTTATAAAAAGTTATAAAATTGTATAAGGAGCTATATTTTACAAATAAGGTGCTATGCTATATTTTACAAATAAGGTGCTATGCTTTGGCATAAACGCTACACTTTGCTCAAACATTGTATAAGCAAGAGTGTACCTGTCAGTTATAAAGAATTGAACAAACAACTATATATGTGGTCATTTATTTTCATCGGTCAAAAAATTACCGACTTAATTTACTTCTGCTTTTTCAGAGACAGAAAAGAGTTATACTTTAGTCAAAAGAGCTACACTTTTGCTATAAAGAACTATATAATTACATAAGAAGCTACATTTTGCAAATAAGGTGCTACGCTTTGTCATAAATTGCTACACTTTGATCAGACATAAGAATATATAAATGCTAACTCATTTTCATTGATCAAACACCACAATATGTGCACTCTAACTCATTGTCATTCATCAAACACTACAATATATACATGCTAACACATTTTCATATATGAAACACCACAATATGTACATGTACATGTAATAGTGCCAATAGAAGTCCAAATAAAGCATAAAATATTCTCAAAATGAACCAAAAATTTTACAAAATATTAGAATTTCAACTAAATCACCACAACATCAACCTCCTTTAAAGATATACAACATCAAGTAAAAAAAAGTAAATTGTTTGCAGCACATTTGCTGACCTCTTTGAGGTAATCTCATAATTGTACTTGGCTCTGAGTAGTTCACAACTATTTTGATGGATAGATATACTACTCCCTTTAATTGAAATGTATGCATTTTGTTATGATAACGTTACAGTCTAAACTCCTGCACACGCATATGATATTTAGTCCTGATTTATTATACATTTATTCATATAAGCTACAAAAAACCATGAAGAATCCAGGGTAAAAAAACCAATACTGTAAGAAAAAACTACATCACTACTCATCGGTTATGGTTGTACACTGTGAACATTTGTTATTTGATACCTTCTTCGGCAAGCGACTTGTGAATGACGTGGAAAACAAGTGCAGAATAACATAAAGACACTAATCAAGCTTCAATATTCAATTCTTTTACATTCTTTTGATTGAATCAATCCTTTTTAGATTGACATACTCGGTGCTTGCACACCATGTTAGCTTGACTCAGTCATGGATGACCAAATCAACCACTATTTCTCAGTAGAGAGAATCGTGGAAAACTTGAATTGGGGTTTGTTGAAGATTTTCTCTCAGAGGCAGATTGAGGGGGTGTAGATGATGGGATTTTTGGCCTATAAATAGGAGTGTAATTTACTTGAAGAAACACCACGAAAATAAAGAAGAATCAAGCCCCTTACCCATTACCGGAGCCCCCCCTCAAAAAAATTCTTATTCTCTTCATCTCTGTGAACGAGCATTGGTATCAGAGCTCGTTCGATCTCAACACCGCCCCTCGAGTTCTGCGTCGAATGCCGACGACGATTGCTGCAATCGCTTGAGAGCCGCCATCGATCTCTGAGCCACCGACGACTCCGCCTCCGCCGACCTCAATCAACCACCCCACAGAGATGATGACCTCGATCAGATCTTACCTCGATGTCGGAGTCTTCATCTTCCCAACCTCTCTGATTTAGATAGAGCAAGAGAGATAGATCAGCCGCCTCTTGAAATTTGCGGCCAAAACCTTGCTCGAGATCGGGATTTTTGTAACCACAGCGGGGCTGTTTATGCAGTGGGACTTGGGCCTATAGTTGAGCTTAGTATCTAATGTTATGTTCAATCCCAATTGTGTTTTATAGAACCTAGCTTGTTGGGCATGTATTAGGCCGTGAGGAGAAAAATCAAGCTTGCTGTTGGGTTTGATTCTTCACATGGTAGACCTTCTTCAAAATCCAGTCAGACAACTAATTATCCAATCAACACCACTGAGTGACAATCTTGCACAAATTGGAGTCTCTTTCATCAACTCGAAGTAGTCAGGTTTATTTTAATTTTAATTTATTTTTTATCTAACTTTATTATATTTTAGTATAAATTAACCTTATACATATTTTAAAATTGAATTTAGTTTTAGTTCTTTACCGAATGACTAGTAAACTCGTTTTATCAGAACTAGAAAAAATTGACAAATTTAATGGTAGTAATTATGATATGTGGCATAGAAAGATAGTATATGCTCTTATCCATGACAATATTGATGACGTAATCAAAACCACTGCTCCAACCATTACTGATAAATCAACACCTGAAGAAAAGAAAGGGTTTGAACGGTGAAAGTCGAAAGATAAAAAGGCAAAAAGCCTTATGCTCATGTTCATGGAAGATAACTTAATCAAAGTTTTTGAAACTTATAAAACTTCCATGGACATGTGGAATGCAATAAAAGAAAAATACGATACTGCTTCTGAAGTTAACATTCAACTACTCTTGTATAAGTATAAATCTTGTCGTATGCAAAAGGGAGACAATATCGTAGAGCATATAAATAAAATGATTGTCATGGCTAAGGACTTATCACTGCTAGGACCGAAATCCCGGAAAGAATGCAAGTGGTAACTATTTTGAACAGTTTACCCCCTTCCCTTGTTGTGGATGCCACCACATTAAGAATGAACCCTACCATTAAGTCTGTCACTGATCTTCCTATGCACCTAGCGATAGAATAGGACTTAATAGCCAGTAAGAAAGAACCAGAACTGAATATGATGCAGCAAGAGCTGAATTATGTCCGCTAGAGGCATAATGCTGGAAGCTATAAAAATCCTGGTCCTAGTAAACCACAACCATGAGGACCGAAATCGCAGCAGTTCAAGAGAAAGAAAGTACCCCACGGAGCCTGCTACAATTGTGGAAAATTCAGGCATTTCAAGCCCAATTGCCTACAAGGTGAAAAGCAGTAGAATAAGGGAGGCTATAAGCATCCAGAACAAGGGGACTCTAGCAAAATAGAATTCGTCGGTGTGACGGAATGTAATGTTGTGATGACGGATATCAGTGGTTGGTGGATCGACTCTGGTGCGACTAGGCATATCGCAAAGAACAAGAATGGAGTTGTAGAATTCACCAAGCTGAAGAAATGAGAACAGAGAATCTATATGGGAAATAATACCTATCTCAATGTAGAAGATATTGGTTCGTATAGCTTGGATCTTGGGGACAACATTCTTATCCTCAAAGATGTGTTTTATGCACCAAGAATCTGACGTAATCTGATCTCTGTTCCCAGCTTGATGAAGAAAGGACTGGAAGTTAGGTTATATTATAACAGGGTTTCTATAAGCAAGAATAATAAAGTGTGTGCTATGGGAAAATATGTGCATGGGCATGAATTATGCATTCTTCCAGTAGTTTGTAATAATTCTGTTAATAAAATTTTGAATTTGAACTGCTTGTCCTGTTATATTTCTGAGTCTGAATTATGACATTCTAGACTAGAACATGCTAGTATTTCAAAAATAAAAGAAGTTATCAGAATGAACTTGCTTCATGCACTATCTAATGTTCAATTGTTACAATGTGAACATTGTTTAATTGATAAAATGATTAGAAAACCTTTTATTGACGGACAAAGAGCCAATGAACTTTTAGGACTGATACACTCAGATATTTGTGGTCCCCTAAGTGTCAAAAATCATAGTAATAAAGAATATTTTATTATTTTTATAGATGATTATTCTAAGTTTGCACACGTCTATCTTATATCCAGGAAATTGGAAGCTTTTGACTGTTTTAAGAGATATAAGACAGAAGTTAAAAGCCAACTTGGATTAAAAATCAAAATTTTAAGAACTGATAGAGGTGGGGAATATAACTCTAAAGAATTTGAGAGTTATTGTATTCAACGTGGAATTAAAAGGCATATAACAATACTGTATACGCCATAACAGAATGGTGTTGCTGAAAGAAAGAACAGAACATTGCTGAATGTAGTTAGATGCATGTTGTCTCATTCCGGTCTCTTTAAAAACTTTTGGGAGAAACATTGTTAATTGCAAACTACATTTTAAATAGAATTCCCACTAAGTCAGTGGTATCTACACCTTATGAATTATAGAATGGGAGGAAACCTAGTTTGAGTCATTGTATGGTGTAAAAAATTCGATTTCCCAATGAGGGGTCGCTTGTATTGATAAGAATGACTTATTACAAACTAGGAATTAAATGTTTACAACAAAAACAGAGGGAATGACCCTCCTTATTTAACGTGGGTTCTTCGACAGCGGTAGGATGCCTCCCTCGGTGCTCGTGCCGAGTTTACTTCCCTTGGACGATCCGATCGAAATTGCGTTTGGAGCTTTAGTACGCAGTAAAAGCTCGGTTGGATGAGTTCGAAAGCCGAGTAATTGCTTGATTGCTCGGAGCCTAAGTATGTTGAGGTCTCAAAGTTCGGTCCTCTTCAGCTGAGGATTCAAACGAGATCACAAACAAGCTGATTGCCAAGGAGTTTGCAAAGAGTCAGGCTCAGTTCTCTTAGAGCTTAAGAGAACTGATCGTCGAGGGGCCAAATAGGTTCGGTCTTGATCAAGAGTTTAAGACCCCTCTTTTGATAGTCATCATTGGCTATTTATAGTGGAGGAGAAGCATGACCACTCCCTCAAATTATGGGATTGTTGTTGAGGGGGACCATAACTCCATCCCTTAAATCTTTGGATGTGACCATTAGAGGTGAGGATAACCATACTCTATCCCTTAGATCATGGAGAGTGGATGTACCCACTCTCATGTTTTAAGCTTAAGTAGTTGACTTGGTCCAACTGTGCGGACGAGCTTGACATTGTAGATGAGCTGACGAGCTTTCAGGCGAGCAGGCGAGTCTGCAGGCGAGCTTGGGTCTGCAGGCGAGATTGCTCATGCAGGCAAGCTTGGCGGGATTTGGCATGCAGGCGAGCCTGGGTGCTACAGGCGAGCTTAGCCTTCAGGTGAGCCTGGATCATACAGGCGAGCTAGGTCTTCAGGCGAGGCTATGCAGGCAAGCTTCAATGCTATCAGGCGAGCTTATCCTTCAGCTGAGCCTAGGTCTTGCAGGAAACCTTCAAGCTATCAGGCGGGCTTCAATGCTATCAGGCGAGCTTGTCCTTTAGGTGAACCTGGGTCATGCAAGTGACCTTCAAGCTGTCAGGCAGGATGAGCTATGTAGGCGAGCTCCGAGTGTTGACAGGCGAGCTTGGCCCTCAGGCGAGGTTATGCGGGTGATCATCGTAGGAGAAGCTGTGCAGGCGAGCTTCGCTTAGTTCGGGTAAGCCCTAATGTTCAGGCAAGCTCTAGCCTTGCAGACGGACTTCCTTACAGACGAACTTCACCCTTTAGGCGAGCTTCAGAACATGCATCGAAGAACATGTCATAACTTTCAAACCGTAAGTCGGAATTAGACGAATTATATATGAAAATCGACTATCTCGACAAGACGGACCCAATTAAACTGACCCAAAGGGTTCGGTTTGCTCCTGTCCATTTCGTCAAATTCCTTTCGGTTTGAGAGATATCAACGTTTTTCCTCTTTTTTGCTATTTCGGGTGAGGTTTTAGCAGTCTTGTTCTGAACTTCTCTGATAGGGATTAAATATAATTTTTATTATCTACATACCCCATTCAAAGTTTTCAAACCTGAATCAGGCTGCATAGGGTCTGGAACACTTTGGATATGAAGACGTGCAAAGTGATCACTGCTCAGACGGAGTGAGGAACCTTCCAACGAGCTCGATGAAATTGACCTTTTCACTCGTAGCTGATGATCGCCATCTAGGATTTTGAGCAAACCCTCAGCTATCAACGGACTTGATTTGTCTTTACTAACTTCTATTTGAGTTGGACTAGCCATGCTCTTGCCCTTAGCATGGTAAGTTGTCGAGGAATTTCTCTTATGCTTATTGCTAAGATTTCTCCTCTATCATTAGCCATTTGAGGCGTTTGGATTAAAAGCGTAGAGAGCAGTTTAACCTCGTATACCAGTTGGATGGTAGGAGCAGTTTATCCTCGTGCACCAATTGGAGAATAGGAAGCAGTTTCACCTCATGCACCGGTTGGAGGAAAGGAGTAGCAGTTTATACTCGTATACTTGTCAGAGTAAAGTGGCAGTTTCACCTCGTGTGCCGGTTGGAGGAAAGGGAGCAGTTTAGCCTCGTGCACCGGTTGAAGGTTGTTAGGTTATCCTTAAGAATATTCTCCAGGAACTTCTCTTCAAATGTAAGGAACAGTTTAGCCTCGTATACTAGTTAGAGGTTGGCGGGTTATCCTTAAGAATATTATGGGTAATATTCTCCGGGAACTTTCCGTCAAAGGTAGGAAACAATTTATACTCGTATACCCGTTGGAGTTTGCGGAGAAGCTTGCCTTCTCTTAGGGCAAAGATGAATCATGATTTGTCTTCTCTTAGGGTAAAGATGAACCCGAAATAGCGGCACATCGCATGGTAGACCACTATTTAGATTAAGGCACATCGCTTGGTAGGCCATCATCAATAAGCAACGCCATTTGCGGGAAGGACAATGCTGGGGGAATCAAATCATTCAGAGACGTATGGGTGTGACGATCGATTGTTGTAGGAGTCATCGCATGGTAGACTACTACCCATTGATTGTTCTAAGGATATTAGGATGCTCAGAAAGGATCAGATCGTTCAGGGATGTATGAGTGTGATGACTGATTGGACAACGTTATTTGCGGGAATGATGGTGTTGACTATCAGAGGTAATCATTAACGTGATAGGAATTACCGTGATTGGAGCAACTTTGTGGACCTACCGTTCCATTGAAGAGAGTCGGTAAGTAGATTTTGGTCAAAGGTATGATGTTAACTTGACAGGATTGTCGCGATGAGAGCGACTTTGAGGACCTACCATCCTATTTAAGAGGATTGGTAAGTTGATTTTATCAGAGGTATAGTATTAACATGACAGTGGGAATGGTCCCGTCGTCCTATTGGAGAGGATCGACGAGGGAAATTTGGAGGAGACTATCAGAGGTAACAATTAACTTGATAGTTTTACAAGATCCATCGTCCAGTTGAATGAGACTGATGGAGACATGAGTATCAGAGGTGGTAGTTAACTTGAAGTGGGAGCGGACCCGCCATCTTATTAGAAAGGATTAGCGAGGGAACTTGGCTTTGATCCTAACTGTAGGAAGGTTTGACCAGGTGGGAGATTTGGGATGACTCTAACTGTTCAAAGTTTTAGTTGCCCATTTTGAAAGTGGACCTCTCATTTATTAAAGGAATCGAGATGGAATTTTGGTTTTGGTCCTAACTGTAGAAAGGTTTGACCAAGTGGGAGGTGGAAGAATGAAATCATCTGCCGACACATTGCCCATTCCGGTAGAATGTCTCCACTACGAATGGGTAATGAAGTCATTGTTGGCCGTAGCTTCTTTGGCGATTGACATATTTAAGCATCACCGATCATCTTCGGCCAATAGTAGCCAAGTCTTCCCAGTCGGCCCCATAATTTGGGTCCGAGTTGGCGAACTCGGCAAATGTCATTGAGGGTTTCTTGTGCTTCGAAGCATTGCCCCTCTATTATGAAGAGGGTTTGGATGAGGAGGTAGTTTCCACTACCAAGATGCCTTGGTTATCACCCCCTTGAAATTCATATGGCCCTTCAGCATCCATGCGCTTGAGCATGCTCTCGACTTGCTCTCCTTGGCAGATTAAGTCTTTTCACGAGCGAGCTATGACCGTGCTCATATTAGATAGGATGTCGATGGAGAAATTGTTTCGGCACATCTCAATGAGAGTGGCCTCAGAAATCCGATCATGTGTATGCAGCGATCGGTTCCTGAACTTCTTCACAAAGTTGCTTACAAACTCTGTCCTCTTCTGCTTTACAGTTAGCAGGGTGGCCACAGATACTTCTTTGTCATCGTCAAAGAATCTGGCCATGAAGAACCTTTTCATGTCCTTCCAGCAAGTGATGGATTCAGGCTCCAATCTGCGAAACCATTCAAAAGCGCCCTTGAGGGTGCCAATGGATAGTCGAGTCATAATGGGATCATTCCCCACTATGTATCTAGTTTGTGCCTAGAAGTAGTAAATGTGTTGGGTAGGAGAACCCTTGTCGTTGAACTACATGAGGTCTAGTCACTGAAATTTTGCTGGGTAGGAGACTGTATCCTATTTGATCAGATACGATCTGACATGTTAGACCCTAAGGTCGCTATGAAAGAACCCTAGAGGGGGGGGGGGGAAATGGTTTATGCTAATCTAATCCGATTTAAATGCCAACTAAAACTACCTAACAAATATATCCTAGCAAGTATGATATGCTACAAGATATGTGCAAGGATATATAATATAAACAAGGGTAAACAAAATTAACATGTAACAATGGCGATATAACAATATGTAAGAATAAATGCGCCAATGCCAAACTCAAACACAAGGAAATGATCACAGAGTTCGGACCTTTCGTCCTACGTCTCCGCTCCCCACTCCCAGGGAGAATCCACTACACAACCCGGTTTAAAAGTCGGAACTTCTCTACACACTCGGTTTTCTAGCTAACCGAAAACTCTACACACTCGGTTATCAAGTCAACCGACAACTCTCACAAATCCTCATAATGTACATACACAAGCTACAACCTCAAGTGTTGGTCCTCACGTATCGACTCCCTCAAGTGCTCGGAATTATCACCTCTCACTAGGCCACCGATGCCACTCCTCTCGGTATCGACTCCGTCCTCACCACACACTCCTCTCGGTGTATAAGTGTATTACAAAGTGAACTTCACAAATTAAGCATAAACAAGGTGAGAACTCAATTAGGCACAACTCTAAGTCACAAACCCCACAACCCAAAATATACTATGAATGTAAATACTATAAGCTCAATAGGTTGTGTGTGAACAAAGAGATTTAATAAAAATAATTTAACTAAACTCAATATAAAACTAGCTTTAATAAGATGATAATTAAACAAATAAATATAAAGCTAGAAAAGAGTTTAGAAAACTTCTCAATAGATGACAAGAG
>BQKN01065918.1:200354-226001 GCA_022839385.1 Asparagus kiusianus | reverse complement strand
ATGGGTTTATTGAGATAGGGAGGTTGTTTTTCAAAAACTGCATCTTCAGTAGGTTGATCTTTTTTTGTAAGTTCAAAGAGTTTTGGGGTACTCCCCAAAATTTAAGGGTGTTTTCTCAATTTTGTAAACTTAGTGGCCATTTTTTAAAAATCACCCAAAAGTTCGGGTTTTTTTTGGGTGGGAGGGGGGGGCCCCCCCGGCCGCGGCGGGGGGATGGTGGTTCTGAAATCTACCCTGTTTTTTTAACCTCATTTGGTTGAGGCTTGTAGGTGTTATCTTTCCTTCATTTTGTTCTTCATGAACGAGTGAATGCAATGGTACGGAGTAGGAAGGCTTGATTTTTGTGAGAAAATACAGATATAATGCTGTGTAGTTTGATAGGTTATTGAAACTAAGGAGGATGAAAAGGCAGTTCTAGCATTCTAATATGCCGGTGTAGCTAAAATATGACACGTTCAGTCAGTTTGTTCAAGTGCGGTGTTAAGAATGAGAGGAGTGTTTTTTGTTTGATTCTCTGGAAGCTCTGATGATTTTGGAAGTAAAGACTCTATTGGGCATAGTTCTTTGAGTGTGGCTAAAATATTCCACATTCAGTCAGTTTGCTAAAGTGAGATAATTGTTAGGAATGAGAGGAGCACTTTTTGTTTTATTCATTGAAAGTTCTGATGATTCGGAAGTAAAGACTCTACTGGGCATAATTCTTTGAGTTCTCATACTTCCATTTGTAACATGGGAAATTATTGGAGGAAGGGTGGAATTTTGATGCTCTGTTCGCAAATCAGTCTAGTCTTTGTTTACCTTTACACTAGGAAGCTACACAATCTTAAAGGTTATATATGAGGATTGGTGGCCATGATTTAGTTCCTGTTTTTTTATGTATTAGCAATATGGGTCCATAAGTTTATAGGTTAAATTCTGACAAATGAGTAAGTTTCTATGATTTGTTCTGTTTGTCCATACATATTCAGGTTGGAGTAAAGCTTTACTAGCTAGTAGCTAATTGTATTAGAGAAGAATTAACTTGAAGTCAATCAAGAGAAAATAATGCGGGAGTTGTGCTTGACTGATGATTGGCTTGCTTATTAAAGTTTGGCTATAGTAAGTACATTATGTATATAATTACCATATGGAATCAATCATTTTGAGGATCAGGACATACAAATTATGTTTTACTAGGTTCAAAATTTGGTTTTATTATTTTATGTTAATTAGATCATTCACCATTGTTCTTATGTATGGATGTAACATTATAAATTCATAAGTTGCCACTCACATTTATCTATTGCACGAATTTGTAATCATGGTTTTGCAGCATCTTGCCATTGTGTGGCATTGGACGTCAAAGGCCGTTGCTACACATGGGGGCGAAATGAGGTAGGATCAGAACTTGACTAATTTTATTCTAATTGTCATGTGCTAAGTTCTCATGCACGAGAATGATGGCAGAAGGGGCAGTTGGGACATGGAGATACAAGAAATCGTGCTATGCCAACAATTGTATCTGAATTATCAAAGTATGTCTCGCAAACCACCCAGTGTAGTTTTTTGTTTCATTCTTAGGCCTATTCAAGTATATTCAATTACGCCTAATCTGCCTCATTTTTGTTAGTGCACTGGCACTTTTTTGTCTTTTATTTTCTCTAGCCCTCTAACCTACCCATTCAACTAAAATAACTTGTTTTTGTATCTAGCTTGATACTTACAATTCCTACTGAGTGGCTTTCTAAATATTTTAAGAATTCTATTTTCATGTTATGGCGATTTTCACAACGTATGTATCAAACTTATTGCACAATATTCATATGTCATTGTTTGGGAACTTATTGCAAGATATTCATATGTCATTGTTTGGTAATTGGAGCATCTTAAGTAAATTAGATTATAATTATACTTGCTTGTGTATATTTTATCATGGTAGAGAGGGTGTTTTGATGAGTTTTTCAATTGTTTTTTGCCAACTTATTTGGAAAGAACATGTCTGCACATTCTCTTCCAGAATTAGATTGGCACAATTTATGCTTACAGATACTCTTTATTTCATGCTATAATCTCTTTTTGACGGAACTGAAAATTGTCTGTTTTTATTGAATACTGTGGGGAAATATTTCAGCTACGATTAAACATTCCATAGATGTTAATATGTTATCAATGCCTTCCCTTGTTAATTTTTATTGTATTGGTTGTCATTAGTGGTATGAAGTATTAAACATATTTGATTCATAACTTAGGGAAAACTGACTGCTGACATAGTATTGTGTCAATAGGCCCTCTCGTAAGAATTATCCATGCTTTAACAATATGCTTTTTACAATAACAGATACAAAGTTGTCAGAGCAGGTGCTGGGAGGAACCATACCGTAGTTGTAACTGAAGACGGGGATTCCTTCTCTTTCGGTATGAATAAGCATGGGCAGTTGGGAACAGGTTCTATAAAGAATGGTATGTTTAATGTATTCATCAGAGGTACATGTTTTTTTAAATTATTTGAGCCAAATATCATTGTGCATTACATTCATGCTTCAACATGCATGTTGATGCTGCCGGTTGTTGTTGCTGTTGAGTTGAAATGCCAATTGAAGCTAATTTTTTGGATTAATTTTAGAAAACCCCCTCAACTATTTTAATTTGAGTAAACCACTCTCAAGTTTGGGGGTGTTGTAGATAACACCCTCAACTTCAAAATTTTGAGAAACCCACTCAAATATGGGCTGTCTCACAAATCTCCTTATCTTTACACAGTTACTTAGGAAAACCCCCTAACGTAGTTAGTTCAAAATGGCCTCAATATACTTTTGAGAATAAAAACTCATTGCGGTTAAGATTAACCTTCCATCTAGTAAAAAATGTTGCTGATTCATTTGCGGTGTTTTCCCTGCTCCTCTTTCTCTCATCCTTCAGAAATATAGGCTAATTTTTTTTTATATCTGATGGATATCTTAGTCATTTTAATCATGTGCTTATAACGGTGTTAGGTAGGAGAATTAAGTGAGAAATATTCAGGGGTTTCTCAAATTTTCAAAGTTGAGAGGGGTTCTCTGAGATAACACCCTAGTTTTTTATTTGATGCGATCTTCAATGTCAATACCGATGCTTTGAGTGAACTAAAATACAACTTAAGATGCAGGGATACAAATACAAGCAATTGGCTTGTAGAATTTTGGAGGAACTAATGTTATATAGTTAGTATGTTACTGAGTTCAAATTGCACCAATTACCTTTTGGACATCATCAAGATCAATCGTTTAACACTTTTGGGCATGGTAAAGTGTGTAAATCAGAGAAAATCCCTCTAAGGTTAGTAGGAAAAACAGAAGATCCCTCTGAATTTTAAATTAACACCGAGTATTATTTATTGGCAAAAGTACTCATCCATTTTTTTGTTTGGATGCTTTATCCTTCCAAATATCTCAACCTCTCTTTAGACTTTCTTTTAAAAAAATCAAACTTAGAGGTTGAGACCGATAACTGATAAACTCATGATAAATTAGATACCTAACCTTACAAATCCATGTTCATCGAGAATTAAGCTACTGAAGTTCCTGAAAATATTTTTGAAACCGTCAGTAGTAGTCCCATAAAGCTTAACTATTTATGAATCTACTGACCTCAAGGTGTTAGCGTTTAGGCAAAAGTACGAAACCGAGATCAATCAATAACACAGAAAAGAAATCAAGTCTCAAAGACACAAATTTAATGCGGTTCGGAGCAAGTCTTATGTACATGGGCAGCAACAAATAACTGTTTCACTAATCAAAAGAGAGATCACACAAAATATCCTTATATCCCAAAACCCTCTCATAGATGATAGAACAGTCCAAGATCTCGTAGACGATAGAAGACTCTCTTTCTTCTTCAATTTTCTATTCCCTAGACAAATCGGAAGACATAATGTATTGGATTATTTCCGTATACAAATATCCCCCAAAATACATGCAAGTTCTAGTATGAGCAAGAAACAAAACCGGAAGGAAAACCCGATGGCAGTCATTGACTGCTGGAAGTCAACAGGCGTCAATTGCTGGTGCTAGTAGCTGTGTCACTTGTTTGGAAAAGTCATAAGCTTGTTTTCAGGTCTTCCACAAAACTCTGGGGACTTCTGGACTGTGATAGTTGTTGCTCGCTGACAGTCAATGACTTTCGGACGCATCCTTCTTTAATTGGGGAACTTGACAGCCCTTAAACTTCAATGATAGACTGCTGGATTGACTGACGTGGATGCAAGACATTCTAACACAAGAACTTGCCATTAATTCCTACTGGGATTTCCCTCTCAAAGCCATTGTCATTAAAAGTTTCAAGCTTGATGATTAGTGAATTAAGGTAGGTGCTTTCCTGGAGACTAAATTTATGCAAAAAATCAATAGCTTCCCGCTCTGCGAAGTTGCCGACATTATTATAGACTGACCCAAGAATCTCACTTCTTGAATGGTTGAGTCTAATCACAGTCTACCTAACCCCAAAAATAGAAGAGAGTGTGGGTGCCACTGTAGCTCAGATCCAAAACTCAAAGCTTTGTGAACCTGCTAATGTTGTCAGGAATTGTAACTGAGGCTGAGACTAGACTCGATTGAGCTTATGACACTGTTTATTTCAGCATCACAGACCTCCGGCCATGAACAAAAGGGAGAGGAGAAGCCACTAGTGAAGCGAATGGTTCTCCTTTCCGGTTTTCTGAGAGAAATCAGAGGAATAAAATCCAACTGCGCTTGATTCTTCAGATAGATAACTTGCAAGCAGATGTGATGTAGTAGGAAAGGAAGCAAAAAAGTCAAGAGACTCAAGAGCCACTGAGAGAAGGCTAAAATTTTCAACTTAAGGTAGTAGAAGACTTCATCTTTGTGCACATTAAATATTGGGTTTTTGATCGAGCTTAGGTCTGTGTATTGGATTTGAGGCTCACAGGAACAATAACAACAACCTGCTGTTTCTTCCCTTCAATGAGGAAATCTTCATCGTCTTCCCTACAAAGTATACATGTATTTTCATTATTAAAGAAGTATTCAAATGTATTTCTTTTAAAAACTTAGGGTGATTTTTTGTTACTCCTACGAACCTTAGGACGATCATTTGTAATTTATATCCTTAGTAAATAAAAATAAGAAAAGGGCAACATATGGAGAGTAGAACATCACAATTACAGAGCAATCTCTGAGCATTACTTCCTTCAACAAGTTCATTGTTCCAAAGGTCTATGATGTTAGTAGTTCCTATATTCTGGCATGAGTTTCACTAATGCAATTTTGACATTTGGATTTTGGTAGTTATGCTTTCAAACATATGTCACGTAAAAGTGACAGGTAGTGTAGGTGATCCCATGAATGGGGCTGAATCATATCCTACTAGCACAGTGCATGCTGTAGTCTTTTTAAGTTTTCATGTCCCTATATTCTTTTGATCACTGTCTAGTGTATGCCCAAAAACTATTGTAAAAATTTATAGTTTTGGGTCCCTTTTTTCTGTCTTTTATTTATTTAATCATGGCATGTTCCATGTTATATAACAGTCAATATCTGATACTTGTGTTCGGCCAAAATGCAATGTTCAGCTAATTGGAATCTTATCCAGAGTGTTTTAGCAGCTATATCCTGTCAATATATGACATGTTTCCATCCATGTATATTTCTTCTAATGTTGGTCCAGTTATCCATTTTTTCTTTAATCCAATTATTACTTAGGTCTCTACCACTCGATTCTTTTTTATTGATGCACGAAAGAGAGTATTGGAAAATTTTAGGCGAACATTGTGCCTCATATTGTAACATAATAGGGGAAGAAGACTGATACATCAATACATTACAAAACATTAGTAAGTTCAAAGATTTCTTTCCTTAAAAATGTTATAGCCATATACAAGGAGATTTAGAGTTGTTCTTGTAAAGATGTTTTTTATTATTCAGGACCACTAAAACGATTATTCTATTGTCCATTATGACAAACATACACAATTACTTTTAGCTTCTTTAATGTTAATGATTGAGCATTGAAGACATGGCCACAGAACCATGTATTTTTGCCCATCAATACAGACAAATCTTGTATTATAATAACCAACATTCATCCTTTTCCCATCAGACTGGACCTAGCTGTGGACGCATAACGCCAAAATGAGAAGTCTCTAGAAATAGTAACAAATCTTCAACCGTGCCATATAGTATTTGTCGACTGCTGACAATATGATTGACGATGAACTTCATAACTCTTACTAGATTTAAAGCCATGCAAGATGTTATAAAACCTAACCACCATTTGAGGTAAAAATAGCTTAACATTTTCTTTAGCATGATACATATCTTTGCTCATACTTCACCAGAATCATCTGCATGCTAACCAGTGTTTTAAATGTCGGCCGACATGTCGGACATGTCGGCCGACATGTCTGTCGGCCGACATGTCGGAATTAGGACTCGAACGACACGAATCGGGCTATTTTATGTCGTATGTCGTTTTTTAGGAGGAAATCGGATATGTCGGCGATATATCGGGCATATCGGCCGATTTTTCATCTTTGAAAAATCAGCCGATATGCTCTAATATCGGTTTAAAGAGTTTTTCACTTATTGGGTTTGGGTTTATTGATGAAAACCCAAACCCATTTGACCTGTTTTGATTTTAAGGGTCTGTTTTTGAACCCGATAGCCAGAAACGAAAGAAAAAAGGGAAAAAGACCTAGGGCTAACGCGACAGGGAACCCAGCCGCCTTCGTCTTCTTCGTCTTGCGTTCGTTCTCCCAGCGAACATCAAAATCCATCATTTCCGACGTCGTTTCTCTTTTATTTCTTCCCTGCGCGAAGCCGAGGTTGCAACCTCCTCTCTTTTCTCCGTGCGACATCAAAATCCATTATCTCCGGCGTCGTTTCTCTTCTATTTCTTCCCTGCGCAAAGCTGAAGTTGCAACCTTCCTCAGCTTCTTCAGCCGTTAGGTAACTGTTTCCCCTTTCTCATCGTCTGACTCTCGCTCTCTTTCTTTTTTCTGGGGTTCCAACGTGTTGATGTTTATTATTGCCCTCTCTCTTTCTTTTTCTGGGGTTTTGACATGTTGATGTTTATTATTGCCATCAAGATTTGTATTGATTTCATCTTGTTTATCTTATTCAATGTCTTAATATAATGTTTCCCCTTGTTTTTACTATTTTTTTTGTTACATTACATTATATTATTATTCAAATAGCTCCATGCTTTTTGTTGCTGTAAATTATTCATTTGTAGAATTCAATGTTTGTCAACATGTTTTGGGCATCATATTGGGGAAAACAATTGGTTAGTGATCCTAAACATCATATATTATTTACTTTTTTATATGTCTAGTCTATAAAGTTTATAAAATATGCTTATATTGAATTTAGGAATGCTTAGATTATATTTAGGACATGATATTATACATATGCGCATCACCCGATATGACAATCCGATATTTAGTCCATGTCCCCCGATATATCCCCGATTTCCGCTATCTGACATGGATTTCAGCCGTCCGACATGAACCCGACATCCGATATTTAAAACCTTGATGCTAACCTCTTTTACCTCCAATTCATTACCTATTTATTATATAGTGATTGTAAACATGTGACGTGCAGTTTTTTTTCCGGCATGCTAGGCAGGTTGGGCGCCCAGGGTGGTGCCTACGCTTGCATCACATTTGGTTGCCACCTATATCTAAGTGTCTGCCTAATCATAGTGGCCTATGGCCTTATTGCATTTTGCATGTGAAACTATTGTGTCCTGCATTCTCCTGGTGATACACTCTTGCTGCATGCCAGAACTTTTAGATATGGTACTGCTGCTTATTTCTTATAACATCCTGTTGGAGCTTCTGCAGAAGTTGAACCATCTCCAGTTCCCTGTTTGGTATCGCAAGCAACAATTGCTGTTTGTGGTGCTGAGTTTACTGTATGGTTGTCGTCAGTTGAAGGCTCTTCTATACTGTATGTCCTGTTGGATTATCTATTATTGAACTGCAATTTCTATTCGTCTTCAGCAGCTACTTTTTCTGTTCGGTTACAAGCCATGGGAAGTACGGTACAATTTTGTGTTACTTACGTAGTATAATTGTTGGCAGATCTGCAGGTCTTCCACAGTATGGGCAACTTGGACATGGAACAGACAACGAGGTTAAACAGAAACCCCTTCATCTAAGTT
The DNA here is from genome assembly GCA_022839385.1 of Asparagus kiusianus. Lineage (NCBI taxonomy): Eukaryota > Viridiplantae > Streptophyta > Magnoliopsida > Asparagales > Asparagaceae > Asparagus > Asparagus kiusianus. The sequence goes on along the minus strand of BQKN01065918.1, from coordinate 217,862 downwards.
TTTATTGTCTTATTTTCTTCATTGACACAATTAAGCAACTTTCAGTACAACTCTAAAGAAAGCTCAGTAAAGCTAGTTTATGAGCCTCAGCCTCGCCCACGAGCAATATCTGCATTTTCAGAGAAAACTGTTGTCAAAGTTGCTTGTGGCACAAACCATACAGGTTTCTCTGTTTCCTTCACAATACTCCATACCGTTATGCATAAATGTATAGGAAATGATATAAATCCAGTGCCCTAACGGTTAAATTTTGTACATGGAAATCCAGTTGCTGTTGATTCCGATGGCTTTCTCTACACGTATGTACTATAACCTCCAAACTTATGCTTTTACAGCTCATTTTTGTCTGTTTTCAAGTTTCCTTCTCTTTATGTTTGTTTTTCTTCTCAAGCTTAAATTTGTTTGGAATGCTTTTTTTATTAAGTATATTCTGTTGCCAAATCATCTGGTGTATATGTATCTGACGTACACGACCTATTAATTTGTTTTTTCCCCGTTGTACTTCCAGGTGGGGAAATGGTGGATATGGAAGGTACATATGAGCACCAAACTTTTGGATTGTATATAATTCATGTACATAGATCCGTAACTTCGGAGCTATGGCTGGTAATGAGTGAAGATTTGAGCACACACTCTTGCAGTGTATGTATATGTTTCTTATTATGATTTATGTATGACATAATCTTTGTCACCTCTTGTTCTATTTAGGCTGGGTCATAGAGAACAAAAGGATGAATGGACTCCTCGTCTTGTTGAAGTATTCCAAAGGCAAAATGTTCTGCCACCTAATGCTGTAGTCTCAGCTGGTGGCATGAATTCTGCCTGTACTGCTGGTATGCTATTGTTTTACCAAGTAAATATCATTTGGCTGTTATTAGTTGACATCTTAAAAACAATTTTGGGTCTATTTCCTAAATCACATGTTTTGCATCTTATTTACTACAAACTTATAATGCTGTGATCCATCTGTTCCTGAATGTTCTTTCTGATCTTTGTTTTTTAGCCTTTCCTCTTTCATTGGTATTCTTCCTAATGTATTGCGCATTGCATCTTTGCATGCTTATTTCCTTAATTAATTGGTTTACCAACTAATTGATTTTTCATGGTTGGCTCCGGTCCAGCAAAAAGGTCATGCACTTGGTCAATAGGAGGTAATATGTTAAACTACAAATAATATGAAAAATCAGGAATTAGCAAACAAGAACAATAGTCAAATCTGTTGATTGTTTATTGGAGGCGACTTAAATAGATAATCATGTCTTTTAAATAAGGGCTGCTTAGTGCATAAGCTTCCCACTATTGTTTTTGTGTGTGTGTTCTTTTTTATTATTATTTTTTTCCGGGGGGGGGGGGAGCGGTATAAGTTTAGATGTGTTAAGGCATAAGGATCGGATATAGACTGCCTTAACCCTGCTTGTGGAGGGACTTCTGCAATTTGATTGATAATGGAACTTCCGGGTCAACAGGAAACTGGTTTATTCCTTCTAATAAATAAGTTGCAATGCAACATAAAAGCTACTCAGCATAGAGTTGGTGATTGAGGTCATTACTAATTGTGAGATCAATGGGTAGTTTCATCTGTGGTTGCCTGGTTGGAGTTGAACATAATTTGCTATTCGCCTATCAACTTTCTGAAACTTTTCTCTTTGATTTATCGCTTATTAACAATCTCTTGCATTTGGGTGGACAAGCATACCTTCCTCATTTTTGTGGGGTATGCATACTACATGCTTCTTTCTTCTCTTTCTCGTTTACACTATTCTAGCATGATGTTCATGTTGTTGTTCTTAAAGCTTCTTATGGTTTTCCCCCTGTATTTATCTTTTACTATACTGTGTTTCTTTTGAGTGTTATGTCCATTAATAGTCTTGGCAGGGATAAGAGTTTTCTGTTGTATCAAAGAAAATGTTACCAGTCCTTGCTTTCCTTGTGAATGTCTTCTATAGGAGGTGGTCAATTATATATGTGGGGAAAGATGAAGACTAGTGGCGATGACTGGATGTACCCAAAGCCAGTTATGGATCTAAGGTTTATTTCTCCTGCGTTATATGTTAGTTTTGTTTCCTAATTAAAGTAGCTATTTTATGCAATGTATTACGAATAAAATTAGATGGAATGATTTCCTATTTGTATTATCATTTTCATTCTATAGAGAAATAAAAACCAAGATAATTTTATTATAGATGCCTTGTTTCTTTAAATAGATGAAAGGAAACTTGAGCTACAAGAAAACTTGGGGGTACAAGTAAAGAAGATTGGTAAACAAGAAATATCGTCGCTAACTAACTAGCTAATGTAACACTCGTCTTCAAGCTGGAGTATAGATGTCAATCATGCCAATTTTGCTACAAATGGGAACGAAACTAGTTGCAAGACCTTTGTAATGTCATCTTTGTTCGGAATGCTTGAAGATGTCAGCAATAAGAAAAGTGTAGCCACTGCCAAAAGAACGCGGGTTGGCCAGTAGAAACATTAGGTAAGTTAGCCAGTAGAAACTCTAGGTAGGTAAGCCAGTAGAAACATTGTCAGAATCAATTAAAAGATGATAAAAGAGGCACTATTACGATGAACATGTCCACGAGGTTGTTGAACAGTAACATAATGAAAAAATATTATTTTAAAGTCAAGGATTTTTCAAGGGGACGGTTGTTGAGGTCGAAGTGAAAGATGTTGAAGCTGATATTGTCAAAGCTGCCTAAGGGAAGCATGAAGGCCATGGAAAACTCTCGAATGGCCTCAAGATTTAGAAAGATGGGAGAAGTTCTCTAGGATCAATTAAGCTCTGATATCATGTAGAGAATATAGAAACCAAGATAATTTTATTGTAGATGCCTTGCCTCTTTAAATAGTGGAAAGGGAACTTGGGCTATAAGAAAACTTAGGGTATAACTAAAGAAGATTGGTAAACAAGAAATTTCATCACTAACTAACTAGCTAATCTAACACATTCAATGTTTATACTTCAAATAATTATTTGATATATTTGTGAGAGATGTACAAATGTGTTGGGTCAATATTTTTGAGTTGCGAGATAATCCTTGTTAGAGAATAAGAGAATATTTGAAGCAGTAAATTTGATTGATTACTTAATTCAGCTGATGCCTTATACCCTTCCCTTGAGACATGTTCCAGGCAGCCTTGATGGCTCTAAGCTATTTCTTTAGTTTCCAGTAGCGTGAACAAAGTTTTAAATTTCAGATATCGGGGAAATATGGGAAGGTCAAAATTCATATTGGATCATGGATATTGGGGATACGTGGTAAATATCAAAATGTCATAACGGATTTTTGCATGTGGTATAGTGAAGTAAAATGTAATCTCCACATACTTAATGAAATCTAAGCATACAAAGTGTAAATAATATATGTTTAGGATCACTAATCAACCTTGTAAAATAAACAAAAGTACAAATCAACATTGCAACATTTCTTCTAATTTTTTAAGGCCAAAATGTCATTTGATATAATGGGAAAATCATGATATATTGCCCAAAAATTGCCAAACGTAGTATATTGTTTTGCGATAGGCTATATAAAAGGATATATTGGTCAACATTATCGGCTGATATATCGGCTATATTAAAGGATATATTGCCCAAAATAACCAAAAGCGGGTAAAGGATACTTAGAGACCATATCGGTCACGGCAAGCCTTGTAGAAGGATATATTGGGCCATGTCGGAAATATTTATAACAATGAGCGTGAAGACTAAAAAAGCTTATCTGTTTGTTAATTAATCTAGACTGAACAAAAGCCTATTTTCTTTTAAATTTGTCCCACATGATTCTACCTTGTAGTTTTAATAGAAAATTCTAGCTCAACTGTAAGATATATAACTTTAACCATGTGGCTTTGGTTTATGATATTTTACTTGAGCCACTCAGCCACAGGTATTACCTATACAAAGTTGTGGCGAACAGGGCTCACGTTCTGTCAGCTTGGGCTAATTTAATATTAACCCCCTATGCTCCTGTTGCTCCCCTGTCTCCAGCCATTTTATCATATTTTCAGTCCAATTGTTGTATTTCTGCTTCGCTGGTTCCATATAGATGCACTATATCTTGTAACCTAATCCTCTCAATGGCTAAGAGGTCCTGCCTTTTATTTTCCTCATGCCTGCATAAGTGTTGGAGTTGTGGCACTTGTTAGATCCCACCTCTCATTTTGGGTTTAATTGTACTAATAATTTTCCTTTAAACTTCCAATATTTGATTGACAACATCCTTGAGGAGTGCAGGAAACTCTCTCTTCTTAGTCTTTCTTGTTACATATTGTGGTAGCTTAGCAACGTTGTTTTCATTTACTTGGAAAGCAGAAGAGTATATGCAAGTTTCCTTTTGCAGTATAACATAGCAAAAGGTTAAGAATACCATAATCATTTTGGAAATTTACAGACAATCAGCAGCAATTTCTAAAAACAGTTTACAAATGATAGAAATGAGGCTCAAGAATTTAGGAAAGATTACCGTAAAAATCATTTGGAGTTATACTTGAGCTAGTAGGAAATAGTTTAATGTGGGTCAGGATCGAGTAGCCTATAGATATGTTTGGTTGAACATATGCCCTAGAAGGATATGTGACTACAAATAAATTGCTTAAACTTTTCCAGGTTATCGATTTTGCCTTCTTTCAGTCTTAATTTTTCCTTCGATTAGATTTGTATTTTTGTAGGGATAACTCGTTCTATAATTACATCTTTGTAGTGGTTGGAATATCCGCTGCATGGATTCAGGTAATATGCATCATGTTGTTGGTGCTGACGATTCATGCATAAGTTGGGGTAATGCACAGTATGGGGAACTTGGTTATGGATCCCTGGGGCAAAAGTATGTTTTTGAGACATCTTTTTAAACCAACAATAGTAGTTCAATATATTTGAATTTTAATTGGAAATATGTTTATCTATTTGGCATAGATCATCAGCAAATCCCAAAAAGGTTGAGCTTCTTGATGGAATGCATGTCACGAGGTAAGTAATGGATTACCTACTTTCATATTTAGCTTTTTCATTCTTCTTTTTCTTCTCATGGTTTTACTTTGTGCTCTTTTTCTAGCGTGGCTTGTGGACTTGGTCTTTCTCTAATTGTTGTAGATGGAACAAATGCTGCTGATCGCCTGGAACAGGTATGATGGAATAACTCAAAAGGAAAATTTCCCCTCTCATCTGCTTTTTTACAGCATCCTTTTTTTTGGTTATTGTTCCAGTTCATTAAAGTTCTTGTGATGCAATCTAGAAAAATAGCAAGTTTCATAGAAAACTCTAGATATACTTGCTTTTTTGCTGCCCAGGTAATTTTACTTTGCATTTGTGTATATATGAAACCCCTTCAGTATATTTTACTTTGGGTTTGATTATATATGACCATTTTCCAGTATTAGTGTTGGATCTCCTTGTCATTGCTTGTGGAATACCGTACAATTTCTAAAGCAACAGTCCACATAGAATTGCATTTTGAACTTAATGGTTATCAAAATTGTTTAATCTTACCTGGAATGTTGCAACTTGTGGATCATCATGTACGATTAGTGGTGAAGTTGGAAAAGTCAAATGTAAGTGGCTGAAACTGGTTCCTAGCTTTGAACTGGTCTATCTTCCAGATGATATCGACTGTCATATGTAATAAATTCTGATAGCGACTTGTGTGAAAAAAGTCCCGTAATTTCTTTTTTGTTTGATTCAGAATTACGAGTTATTGACCATGTTAGATTGGACGTGAATCATTAACATACAATAACTCAGTTACTTCGTAAATCTCATCTTATTCAGATTACGACCTGGCAACCTGCTAGTTTAGTAACATAATCATGCTGCTTTAATTTGAAACCAAGGCAGATCGGACTAGAGCAAGATCCTTACAGGCTATCCTGTAATTCAAATATCTTGCTCAAGGGAAACCCTACTAAGTCGACTTAAAGAGTGTCAATGCACTCTCCTTATCTCTCTGCAGCAAGGTCATAGCATCTTACAATCCGTAGCTATATCTTTTCCTTTTATGCTGAAAAACAAAATACATCTCAGTATAGAAGGCATTCTTGGTGGAATATAAGCTAGGCTTAGGTGAATACCAATATCTCGACTCTAGAGTGCATCACAAAGTTTTTTGAGCAAGTTTATTCAGTGATGTCACCCAAACTCATACCGATCAGTTGTTTTTATATTTACTCTTAAATAATATTTTATATCTCTTGAATTTTCTTTGACTGTATGTAGTTTTATTTTATTTAAATTCTTTCAACTTTGTTTCTTGTCTTAAAGAAGCATATAATAAACATATTTCTGAATTTTGATTCAGTATTTTATTAGTTGATTGCTGATCATATTATGGGTTTATGTAACCAAGATCTAACATTCTTCTCCTTCAACAGCTTGAAGTATACGAAGAAGAAAATGTTGTTGAAGGTATGCACATATCGAAACTTTTGTTTGTCTGTTTTTTTCCTTTGATTTGTTTTGTTATAATCTACGCTGTTCTGTGACTAATTTTTTAGTTAGTGGAAAGAAAGTTTGAGTCTCAAGGTTGGAGATGAGATATACTAGTGACTGGGTCTTCAATCTATTTGCATCAAAATATTTGTTTGATTTTTGTTGTTGTTATTGTGATCTTGGTTTGTTTTGTTACAACATTCTAAGCTATTGTTGTGGCTCACTTTTTCATTTAGTAAAACGAAAAACAAGTCTGGGTTTCAAAGTAGGGAGATGAGAAATAACAAGGTAACTTGACCTTCAACTTATGCAAAATGATATATTTAATTTCTTTTTTTGAAGAGAAGAAGTTTTAGTTACAAGAGTTGAGAGCCATGCAACAACATATGGGTATGGTATATCCATATCCGTAAGATATGAATATGGATATCAAATATCGATATCCACATGGATACAAATAATGTTTGAAATTTTAATAGGTTAAGGATACATACACGAGTATAAGAAAAACATCTGTATTTGGATCAGGATATTTATGTTGAATGTACAAAGCTTTTGGGCTTAATTTAGTGAATCTGAAATCAATTTTCATGATCCGGAGATCTAATTTTAAGTTTGTAGAATATATGATTTGAGAAATTTTATTTTCTTTAGACAACTCTTGTGCTACATCATATCACATCATTCTCCCTTTAAACGTGTGAGTTTGGCTAAATCTTTCGATGGTCATTATCACATCATAGTCCCTTTAAACGCTTGAGATTGAGTAAATCTTACGATGGTCAATATTACCCTTGATCCTTTTAGATATTACATTGTAATCCTATTCTAATTAATAAATAACTAATTAAATGAGAACTTTAGATAGTATAATAAAATATTTATATAAACAACCAATTAAATGAGAACTTGGATAAAACTATAATATTTAAATATATATCATATGTATGTGTTTCATTGCACGTGAAAATATTGAATTGATAAAATATAAAAAAATTGATAATTAGGAGTTATTTTTTTGGGTATTACATTATTATCCAATCTTAATTAATAAATAACTAAATTAACAGAGAAGTTAGGATAAAAATATTTAAATATATAAACTGTACACGTGTTTCATTACACGTGCATTGCAAAACTTCTCAAATTTTAAATATTTAAATTATTGTGAAGTTAGAATAAAAATATTTAAATATATATTATACCTATTTTGTGAAGTTTTTCTAATTAGGAATTGATAGTTAGGAATTGGTTTTATCTTTAAATTTAATTATCTATAGTAATTAATAAAGAGAAGAAAAGTTATTATTCTATCCTAATATCTTTAAATTAGGAGATAAGGAATTGATAATTATGATTTGGTTTTTATCTTTAAGTTTAATCATCTATAGGAATTAGTAAAGAGATGGAAAATTGTTATACTCTCCTAATATCTTCTAATTACAACATTATGAACGGATACGTATGTATTCCATTGCACGTGAAAATATTGAATTGATGAAAGTTAAGGAATACATTTGCATAGTATAGTGAAGTGAATTGCTATGGCCCTAATATATAAATAGACAATTTTAATTTAAATATTTTATTCTCATACAAATTATAGATAAATCATAAATAATATATATCATATGGAACTTAAGGATAAACTACAACAACTATGACAAGATTTTGACAGAATTCGGCAGAATTTGGCATAGCAGTTCGTAGAGGTAATGGAGCTTAATGGGTTCATATTTAATCATCGTTAGAGTGAAAATAAATTAGAGTTTTGCTAAAAGTTGTTTCTTATTTCTTTCTTTCTTCCAAATAATTTATGAAAATAATTAAAAATGCTATCGAGTCCCATAGTATTTAAAGTTTATTTTTTGGAATGCCTTTAAGTATATGTTGATATTTATATATTAGTCCCTCAAATCTTCAATAATTCCGCATTAGTCCCTCAAATCTTTGAAATTGGTCATTAGTTCCTTAAATCCTAAGGGGCCTTGCAATTTGGTCCCTCAATGACTAAAATACCTCTCATATTATACACCTCTTTAACATTAATACCTGAAAGTTTTTTTTTGACAATTTGATATCCTAAAGTTTTGTTTTTGACCTTAATACCCCAAAGTTTGGACAACAAAGTCAAAAAATGTGTAAACTGTGAGGTAACAAATTCAAAAGAACTGAGACTTTGGTATATGAAAGTTAAAAAATGTGTTAACGTGGGATATCGAAGTGTTAGAGAAAAAACTTTGGGATCAAATTGAAACAGGTGTAAATTATGTTGTATAGTTCCACAAAAAAGAGGGTATCAAAGTTAGAAAATATGTAAAGTTTAGATTGCTAAATTGCAAATAAGCCTTAAAAGACATTAAATGAGGGGCAATTTGGTCATTGGGGGACTAGATTGCAAGACCCTTAGTATTTGAGGGACTTGTTAGCAATTTCAAAGTTTTGAGGGACTACTATGAAATTGTTTAAGATTTGAGGGGCTAATATCTAAATAATTGGTTAAAGTTTTGCATGAACTTAGTTTTTATTGGGAAATGTTTTACTCATATTGAAAATGATATTAGTAATTAGTAATATCTTCATATATATTTACATTAATAAATAAATAGATGGGTAGATGGTCCACTTAAGTTGACATAAGGCTCCTATATATATGAGAGAGAGAGAGAGAGAGAGAGAGAGAGAGAGAGAGAGAGATTCTTATGTCAACTTAAGTGGACCATCCACCAAACTTTTTATTCATTGATGATATCTAGGGATCCATGCAAGATATGAAGAGACTTTATATATATGTGCACAAAGGTCCCTTATCCACTTAAGTTGACATAAGTTCACATCTCTATATATATATGCGTGTGTGTGTGTGAGTATGTATATATGTAATTATTGTTCTTAAACCGAGTATATCATGTATTATGCTTATAAAATCTTGTTTGGGACAATAATCTTTCTTATTATCATTAAGTATAGATTTAAATCTTATTTAGGGCAACATATTATGTGGTAACCATACAATTTTTAACAATGGAGTTATAGTAAAGACATCAACCCAAAACAAAGAATTAAAGTATTTCACAGTGTGCAATGCACATTCATCAAACCTAATGGCGTATATTTTTGAGTTTATTTGTTTCTTCCATATTCGATACACATCCAAGTTTATTTTCCTTTAATCCAATCCGTATATATATTCGATTTTGGCAAATATGGGCTGAGTATGAATTTTCGTTATCGAACTATATACATTTTCGTATCCACATCTGTTATTTATAAGCTGATGAGAATATGATAAATGACATTTGATTCGTATCCGATCCATTTGCACCCCTAGTTGGGAGATAATAAATACTAGTGAGCAAGCCTGTTGGCAAAGTGAGAATACATTTCATTTTCTAATTGGAGGCGTCACCATTTCATGGTGAATCATCAAGACTGTACATATCTTCAGAGTTTCTAGGCACGTCGAGTTTAAAAATGGTAAAAGGATGCAGTAATTTTCCTTGATATTTTAAATTTTTATACCTGTTTTAGTAGGTTCAAAGGAAGATAATTATGACCTATGAGCATAAAATGCATTAGCGTCTTCATAAATTACATTGTAATTTATACCTGATGTCTGACAACCAAGTGAGATGACTGTGCCTGAACTCCAGCCCAGGTACAACCCAGCCTCTGGCTTAGCTCATGGAATTTCGCGATCCCCACTCTGGTAGTTTTTGTGGAAGTAATCTGTAGTGCTCAACAGAACTGCACTTGTTTCTTTTCCAAATTGGCTTCTTTTAAACTCTTTTACCGTTCTAATTGTTAATTGCTCCCACATACTATTACTGATACTGCAGTCCTGGAAAGGATGGATAGTGTCATGGGTGGGTCTCAGGGAGAACATGCTTAAAAATGGAGACTGAAATCAATTGCTATCGCTAGGGTTTCAATCGTTTTAGGTTTTAGTAATGGTACAATATTAACAACCAAGAGGGGATGTGAGAAATTTTGATTTATCAAACTTGTGGAAGTGAGAGATGATGTACAAGGGCCAAGGAGAAAAGTAACTAATATTGCGTGGAAAAACAATAATATCTTTGGAAAGTGTTCCAGAAGCGTGCTATTAGATATGTACTCTGACATTGTTTTGTTGATATCTTTTCTAATATGAAAGACAGGAAGTATTGCATGTTCCCCTTATGAATAGCAATCAAACAATATATTGTTCCTGTTAGTTTTATCTTGTGTGGTATACCATAATTTGCTGTTTAATTTTCATGTATGATGTTAGAGTGCATTTATTTTGAACGGTGGAGTTGAATATATGAATTGTATTTTTCGTTCCTCAGCTACATGTCAATTTTTAACAGATATGATTTTGTTGGCATATAATTGGCATTAGGATGATCCTTACATTTATTAGTTTCTTTTTTTAATCATTTATTTCTACACAGCAGCAGATGAGAGTGAGAATGGCACTGATCTGCCATCCAAATCCCCACCAAAAAAAGGCTTTGCCAAGTCTGCTTCAAATTCCAAAAATTCCAAGAAAAGGAGGAAGCAACAGGATTCATCAGAGTCGGAAGCAGAAGAGGACAAAAGCAGTGAAGAAGAGGACGAAGATGAAGATGATGTGGTTGAGACAAGGAGCAAACGAGGCAAAGGCCGAGGTACAAACAAGGCCAAAAGTGGAGCAAAAACTCCAACGCGAGGGAGAGGACGCCCAAAATCTGCAGAATCCAAAGAGAAGAAAAGCTCAGTCCGTGGCAGGGGGCGTCCAAAAAAAGCACGGTAGATGATTTTAACAACTTGACTCACAAACAAGATTTTTCTTTTGGAAGGGAACTAGATTTGTAGTTTTTGGATGATTTTAAGCTTTCCATATTCGCAACAAGTTGGAAATTACATTAAGATTATGAGCTACCTAAAACTGGTAGCAATGAGTTTTTAAGTTCATGGAGATACTTGTAAACTAACCTATGACTTACCATCAAGATTGTTGTATACCAGTTTATGTCGTCAGTTTGATGAACTATCGTGTGTTGCCTCTCATTTTTCTTGTTAGTGGGGCTTTTAGTAATTCTATGTTGAATAGCAGTGTTAATATTGTTGTTTACTTATTAGAATCATCTTTTTGATGCAATGCTCTTCTGTACAGTCTAAAATTATGAATTTAAATACATTTTTTTTAAATAATGAGGAAAAAAAATCAGAGCAAGATTGGGAAATAATTGTTGTGCAAGTCGAAGGTTCAAATAACTACACTCAATCATGAGTAATACTTGTCGGAAATTATTCGTATTAACATTCTTTGTTTGTGTGGAGGACAAATGGCATAATATAGGTATATATGACAAACTATCAGAAATAGGTATCTAAGTATATATGGAGTTCATTGAATCCAGTGGCGGAGCCACATACAAAGTTGGGGGACCAACCCCGGCAAAAAAAAGGAAAAAGTTTGTTACGTGCATATTAGGACTTTATTCATATTAGTCCCTCAAGGCCTAGTCCTTTAGTCATTGATATTGCTATTAGCTCCCTCCAAATTCTTTATGCTATTTTAAAGTTAGTCTATTAAATCATTGAAATTGCTATTAAGTCCTCCATTAATTCGCTCTCTATGCTATTTTAAAGTTAGTCTATTAAATCATTGAAATTGCTATTAAGGCCTCCATTAATTCGCTCTCTAAAGAAAAGGCCTCTAATTCTTATGAATTGTTTCCAGTTAATTATGAGAACTAGAGATTTAATGGCAATGTCAGTGATTTGAGGGACTAGTTTTTAAATACCTTAAGAATTGGAAAGGCTAATAGCAAATTTGAGATTTAAGGACCCATCTCAAAATATTTTAAAATTTAAGGAACTAATATCGAAAAAAAACTTTTTTATGAAATACCTAAGAAGCAATTATGTATCATGGACGGGCGCGCGGGGGGGCGCGGAGGGCATAGATTGTGAATAGGCCCCTGAATAACATTGTGATAGGCATATAGTACGCGAGATGAAAATGAAACAGGTATTGACGAATTATGTTTTCTAAAAAAAAACTATTGTGTATTAAAGAAAGGTAAAAGTGATGGGTAGGACGCAGAATAATAAACTTAATATGTCAGCGTAACTGCAAAACGATAAAGCGTACATACTTATTTAGAAGGGAATCTTATGTAAAATATGAATACAAAATTGAAACTATGATACAAGACTTCTCATTAAAGCATTCAATAGGTATGATAATAATCATCATCTTAAAATTGTGTCTAGGCCCCAAAATATTAAAGGGGATGTGAGTAGGCCCCCTGTATTATTTTTTGGGTGCCAAAGCCCCTAATACCCAACATTCTTATGTTTCATCCCTTTTTTACATTTCCCAGACCGCATAGAGAGAAAAAAGGACGGAAACCCAAAACTACCCTTCCCCCCTGTTCCACCCAAAACCAGGCTGTCTTCTCTCTCTCTCTCTCCCTCTTCGCTCTCTGCAAACCAACCTCATCTCGAGACCCATTTTGAAAACCGTAATTCACTCAAGCGTCTAGGAAAACCACACAGAAAAATGCCCAAAAAAAATTTAAGAAAAAAGGGTGTGAAGCCCGTGGAAGAGAAAGGTGAAGGAGACCAAACGCAGACGGAAGTGCTTCGTCACCGGCGACGCTCAGCGCGATTGGCGAAGGAGGAAATGCTAAGGTTATCCGCCTCCGCCTCCGCCTATGTCCTCATATCTCTCGCTGGTGGTTCTCCTCCGCCATCCTCTGAGGAGGAGGAGAATAATGAGGCTGTTAGCCTCTTTGTTTTAACGATGTTTAACAAACAATTTATCACTAATGTTGTTTGTCTAGTATTTGTGTATTTCTATTTATTATAGACAAACAACATGTTGGAGGATGGATGGAATCAAGCATTCACGATCATATCCAATGGAGGTTGGCGGTATTGTGGAGTGAAGCAATGTACATTCAAGTTAAAGATACAAGTTCAAGCTTCGTCCGCAAAGTGTTCCAAGTCAAGTTTATTGAAGATCAAGATCACAAGCTTGGGTATAATTAGTTTAGGAGTTTATATTATGTGTGTTAAGTACTTTAAGCTCAATATCATATACACGCACATTTTATTGGTTTCTATGTATATATATATATATAGTTATATATATATATATACACATTTTGGCTTTTTGTTTGTCCATAAACAAAGTTTTTACTAGCATATAAATAAATATTTATATTCATACATGTTTGTTTTTACGTGGATAAATTGGTTTGGTTTAATTTCATAGATATGAAACAAATATATATTCATATTCATACTTATATGTTCATATTCTATTGTATTTGTGAAAATACTATATTCATTATTTATAGACTTCATAATAATAGTTTACATCTTTCTTCAAGTCTATAAAATTATTTTGTATTATTTCAAAACATGGTTAAGCTAAAATGTCAAAACTCATATGTTTACATTTTCATGTTTTGGACTATTTTGTAAAATGATGATATTTTTCATTTGGGAGATCCTTTTTGAAAACCAATTTTTGTAGCATGTTTATTATCATGTCTACAATCATTTCCCAAAGTTTCATAATTTTTAGAATTTGTTTGATATTTTTAAACATGGTTTTATAATCAGGAAACGGTTTTCAAACCTGTCAATTCATGTGTCTGTTTGCGGTCGACCGCCACGGTCGACCACCATTGAGTCCAGAGACTCAGAATAGTTTTCAGAGGCTCGCGGTCAACCGTGGCGGTCGACCAGATACAGTCCAGAGAGTTTCGCGATCGACCGTCACGGTCGGTCGTCTGTTGTCCAGAGCCAAACCCTGGCCTTTTTGCTGCTCGTGGTCGACCGCGAGTTTTCCACGGTCGACCGTCGAACTGTCATTCAGTCTCTAATGGCTAGTTCCAGCTGAGATTGTCTGAGGGATTTTTAGTCTTTTTTGTTGGGTTTTTGGCTGAGATTTTAGGAGGCTATATATACACCCTTGCTCTCATCTTTCATATATAACTTAGAGAATATTTTAAAGAAGTTTTAAAAGAGTTTAAGTTTGTTTAAAGGGTTTGTTTTGTGAAAATAATTTCACAAGAGTTTGAGGAAGATCATCTACATTGTTTGAGCATCCAACTCTTCTACCTCTCCCTCTTGATCTATAGAGAAGTTTTCCTAAACTCTATTTCTAGCTATTTATTGTTTTATTCATAAATTCCCATAAGCTAGATTCTAATTGAGTTTTGTTGATTTGATTTCACTCATTATTTACACACATCCATTTGAGCTTATTGTATTTTTATACATAGTATATTTGGGATGGTGAGAGTTGTAACATTGAGTGTGAGCTTATATTGAGTTCTCATCTATTGTAGAGAACAAATTATTTGTTATATTGTGAGATTGTAAGGTTTTCGGTGAGCTAGAAAACTGAGTGTGTTGTTGTAAAGTGTTCGGTGAGCTAGAAAACTGAGTGAGAGTGTGAGGTGTGAACGTTGATCGATGAGCATTGAAAACCGATATTGTAAGGTGTAAACGTTATTCGGGTGAACGTAGAAAACCCGGTTATGATAGTGGATTTCTCCCCGGGAGTGGGGAGCGGAGACGTAGGACGGAAGGTCCGAACTCCGTGATCATATCGTGTGTTTGAGTTTGCTTTGGTGCACTTCTCTTATGTTTATATTTCTTGTCACCATTGTTCATTGCTCATTATTTATATCATCCACTATTTTGTTTATTTTGTTTACCCTTGTGTATATCACTTATCCTAGCTCACATATCTCGTTATATTTTATACTTGCTAGGATAACTTGTTATTAGTTTTAATTGGCATAAAATCAGATTAGATTAGCATAAGACCCTAATCACCCCCCTCTAGGGTCTAACAATTGGTATCAGAGCTTGGTGCTCTTTTTGATTTAAGGTCTAATCACCTTGAGTTAAAGATTCAAGTTATCTTTTTATGCTAATCTTGTTTTGATTGCATTTGTATCTTGCTTGCATATTTTTACAAATTATGAATATGAATGATGCATCTTGTTTAGGCTGTGATTCTAGTATTGCTCCTAAATTTAATGTTTTCCCTTATGCTCAATGGTGTTTTAGATTCAAAATATTTATTCAATCTAAAAATATCGATTTATGGGAAGTCATTGATTGTGCTTATATTGTGCCCATGTTAGAGAAATCCAAGTGGAGCAAACATGATAAAAGGATGTTTACAATGAACAAGATTTTGTTAGAATATTTGCTAAATGCTCTTAATTCATCTATGTCTAACAAGTTTGTTCATTTTGATAGTGCTTACACCTTATGGAAACTTATTGAAGCACATCAAGGGGACTTGGAGGCGATCCGACAAGCTTTGGAGGATCCCGCTTCAAGTTCAAAAGGAGCTTCATGCACACGAGCACTAGACAATAGACCTAGTGAGGTTTGCGAGTTTGAATCTATTAATGATTTACCTAATGATGAGCTTGCTTGTGCTAGTGAAAGATTATTGCATGCCTACAAGAAATAACAAAATGATTTTATTGATTTATAAAGCAAGCATGTTAATTTAAAATCCGATCATGAGTTGTTAGCTTCTAAGTTTGATACTATTTCTAATGAGAATGTGATCCTCGAAGAAAAGAATGATAAATTAAAACTGGATCATGATTCTTTAATTTCAAACTTTGCTATTTTAACTCATGAAAAAGAAAATGCCATGATAGAAGTAGATACTATTAGGAATGAGTTTAATTCATTAAAAAATGATCATGTTTCATCTACTTCTATTCACAATGCTTATGTGCCTAACAATGAGTTGGATTATGTTAAAAATAGAATATCATCTTTAGATTCAACCCTTAAATCATGCATTACCAATAATAACAAGCTTATGAACTTGTGTGCAAAGTCTAAAGCAAATTCTTCCAAGAAATTAATACACTATGCACGCATGTATAACAAAGTTTATAAATGCTCTATTAGCAGTCGTAAAGACCATCTTGCTAAATTTTGTTATAATGCACAAAAATACTCAAAATCCAACAACATTGACACTTGTGCATTTCATCAAGCTTCATCTTCATCTACTCATACACATGTACATGCACACACTCACAAAGTTCATCATAAGCATGCTAATGTGTATCATTGTGATTTTTGTGGTAGAGTTGGTCATTTAGCTCAGTTTTGTTTTGATTTTCAAAAAGTTTCTAAATCACAAAATATTTCAAAAAGACCAATATTGTTTCAAAATGTTTTTCATTTGCATAATAAATTTAAAAGACCATTTTTTCTTGTAAATGATTTCCGTGCACCGCTACTTGGTCATCACAAATCTTTTACCCCTTTTCATTGCACCTATTGCAATTGGAAATGTCATTTATATAATTTTTATTTTGACCGTGTTAGTGCATCATATGCGCCCAAAAGGGATCATTACCCTAGGGCATTGAGCTTTAATGATAGGGGTTATGTCCCTAAGTTTTCCGACACCAAAAGTTCTTGGGTGCCAAAACAAAATTAATTGTGTTTATGTTGTGTTTTCTAGATTTTAAGATTTTATTTGTTTTCAAACATATATATACATATATACATTTACATTGTTTGAAAAACTTAAATGATTTATTTTTAAATTTCAAATCCATAGTTCATGATTCTTGTATGTGTTATAATCTTATTTTGAACTATGAAAATTTTGCCTTGATTTGTTCTTTTGAATTCATTATATAGCACAATCAAATATGCTTTATAATGTATTCTATGAGTGGTTTGATCAAGTCCTATAAAGAAAGTTTTCTTTATTGATCAAACATCGTTTTTTGGCTTAAATCTTGATTTATGATTTCATTTGGTTGATTTATTTTCATCTGAAAACTTTTTGCATGATTCTCATGTTCCTCTTTTGATTTCATAAATCTATTTTTACACACTATGTTTTTATAATTGTGTAATGAGACACTTCTTTCATAAATGATATATCTATATGTGTTCTCATTGTCCTCTTGTATGTGAGTAATATTAGCATATTTTTCATATATGCTTGCTCACATGTTTTGCCTTGGTCTTTATTTCATTCACTCCATATGGCATTTTGATAGGGGGAGCGATCCTCATATATATATATATATATA
>BQKN01065918.1:174715-199295 GCA_022839385.1 Asparagus kiusianus | reverse complement strand
ATATATATATATATATATATATATATATATATATACACACACACATTTTGGCTTTTTGTTTATCCACAAACAAAGTTTTTACTAGCATATAAATAAATATTTATATTCATACATGTTTGTTTTTACGTGGATAAATTGGTTTGGTTTAATTTCATAGATATGAAACAAATATATATTCATATTCATACTCATATGTTTCATATTCTATTGTATTTGTGAAAATACTATATTCATTGTTTATAGACTTCATAACAATAGTTTACATCTTTTTTCAAGTCTATAAAATCATTTTTTTATTATTTTAAAATATGGTTAAGCTAAAATGTCAAAACTCATATGTTTACATTTTTATGTTTTAGACTATTTTACAAAATGATGATATTTTTCATTTGAGAGATCCTTTTTGAAAACCAGTTTTTGTAGCATGTTTATTATCACGTCTACAATCATTTCCCAAAGTTTCATAATTTTTAAAATTTGTTTGATATTTTTAAATAGAGTTTTATAATCAGGAAACGGTTTTCAAACCTGTCAATTCATGTGTCCTTGAGTTTAGAGACTCAGGATAGTTTTCAGAGGCTCGCGGTCGACCGTGGTGGTCGATCGGATACAGTCCAAAGAGTTTCGCGGTCGATCGCCACGGTCGACCGTCTGTTGTCCAGAGCCAAACCCTGGCCTTTTTGCTACTCGCGGTCGACCGCGAGTTTTTCACGGTCGACCGCCGAACTGTCATTCAGTCTCTAACGGCTAGTTCCAGCTGAGATTGTCTGAGGGATTTTTGGTCATTTTTGTTGGGTTTTTGGCTGAGATTTTGGGAGGCTATATATACCCATTTGCTCTCATCTTTCATATATAACTGAGAGAATGTATTAAAGAAGTTTTAAAAGAGTTTAAGTTTGTTTAAAGGGTTTGTTTTATAAAAACAATTTCACAAGAGCTTGAGGAAGATCATCTACATTGTTTGAGCATCCAACTCTTCTACCTTTCCCTCTTGATCTATAGAGAAGTTTTCCTAAACTCTATTTCTAGCTATTTATTGTTTTATTCATAAATTCCCATAAGCTAGATTTTAATTGAGTTTTGTTGATTTGATTTCACTCATTGTTTACACACACCCACTTGAGCTTATTGTATTTTCCATACATAGTATATTTGGGATGGTGAGAGTTGTAACATTGAGTGTGAGCTTACATTTGTAGGCGTATAAAATTACCTATAGGTCCCTCAACACAGCTCGACACGGTGATTCGGCAAATCAACGAACCATCGAGTGACGAGGCGACGAAGTCAACAAATTGCACGCGATCAACGGAATGAATTCGCGTGCGGAATCAATCCAACGGTTCGGGGAGTCAACGAGTCGTCCAATCAAGAAAACGGATTTGTACTCAAACACCGAGGTGGGAATACTGCCAAATAAAGACCCGGACTATCATATCAAGGTCCGATACAAATCAAACGAAGAACCGAAAGACGGGAAACAACCGAACAACGGGAAACAGAACACACCCGGGGGACTCGGTCGAAGCCGAGCCACCCATGGGTGGCTCGGCCAAAGCCGAGCCACCCATGGGTGGCTAGGCCCAGTTCCGTGCCCAAGGCACAGTTTCGAGTGCCTATAAATAGGCCTTCAGGTTCATTTGTTCAGAGGTTGGAAAAAGAGGAGTCGAAGCTCTGCCGGATTCAGATCTAAGAACTTAGAAAAGATTGGAGCTTTGGAACTTCAAGGGCTTGTCCATCCAGACCCGGTGCTCGGCGATCGTCAACGCCAAATAAGGTAAGAGTTCGAGAGGAATCGGATCCCGGATCTTAGATCTACGTCGTTCTACTCCGGATCTAAGCTTGGTTCTTAGATCCCGAGATTAGAGCGGTCGTTTCCTTGGTGAAACGATCCCTCCCGGCTATTATCTCCTTGGTGGGATAATACCCGTAATACTGCGTAGATCCGACCGGATCTAGATCTCGCGGTGGTCCACGGCAAACAACCCCGACACAGGCAAACAACCCACGCAAGCGAGTGACCGCAAAACAGGAGCTCGCGATTTGTTCGACAAACAAGGGAACAAAAGTTGTAATCTTTCTTTATTTTTTTATTTGATTTTTTATTGTAACCGGATCTTATAAAAAGACCGGATCTTTGTAACGCATAAAGTTGTTAACTGAGATAGCAATGACATCAATGAAGAAAGCTACAAATTTTCCCGCGAACAACATTGAGTTCTCATCTATTGTAGAGAGCAAATCATTTGTTATATTATAAGATTGTAAGGTTTTCGGTGAGCTAGAAAACCAAGTGTGTTGTTGTAAAGTTTTCAGTGAGCTAGAAAATCGAGTGAGAGTGTGAGTGTGAACGTTGATCAGTGAGCATTGAAAACCGACATTATGAGGTGTAAACGTTATTCGGATGAACGTAGAAAACCCGGTTGTGATATTGGATTTCTCCCCGGGAGTAGGGAGCGGAGACGTAGGATGGAAGGTCCGAACTCCGTGATCATATCGTGTGTTTGAGTTTGCTTTGGTGCACTTCTCTTATGTTTATATTTCTTGTCACCATTGTCCATTGCTCATTATTTATATCATTCACTATCTTGTTTATTTTGTTTATACTTGTGTATATCACTTATCCTAGCTCACATATCTTGTTATATTTTATACTTTCTAGGATAACTTGTTATTAGTTTTAATTGGTATAAAATCAGATTAGATTAACATAAGACCCTAAGCATCCCCTCTCTAGGGTCTAACAGAGGCGACAAAAACCCTATTGAGCATGAAAAGGGTACTGGAAAATCGAGAGAGGAAGAGGAAACGCTCGGCGAAAGAAACATTCACCTCAAGGAAGAAGTAAGTTCCTAATAAATTACGCGATTTTGAATTTAATTAGTTTAATTGAGTGATTTGTATTTAATTGAGGTTTATTGGTTCTGTTTATGAGCAAATATTGGTCATAAACTGGTTATTGTAGTGTAGAACCAAGTTCTTACTTTTGGAGCAATGAATGTCAATAATTCTCGTATGTTGTGGACGTTTACCCTTAAGTGTTAACTATTAGCTATTCATGTTAATAAATATTTACTTGTAATTAGTTAATGCATTTACTGTTAACTGTTAACTAATTTGAATTTGAAAGATTTGTTGTTCATGCAAGAAAGTTGATGCTGTAGGTGATATAAGGCCTAGTTCATGTTTCAGATTGTATTGTATATTCATGCAAAAACTTCAACTAAAAATAAAGAAGTGGCATTGGGATGCCTACAAGGGCACTAACTTTGAGCACTATGTATTCTTCGGACCTCCAGCACGTGATCGACGGGCACTAGAGCATGTGCTCAGTCATTATGATGTCGAAACTGATGAATTCTATTTTTCCGATCCCCAAATAGGGTCTCTAGTTTTAGTCAAATTTGATGAAGAGTGAGTGCAAACCCATACATGCTTCCCTATTGATGGGGAGTTGATCTATGGGAATAGAGACCCTCACAACCGGCTTTGGAGGGAGTTCTTTGAAGATAAGAAAGAAATGTTGAAGGACAAGGCAAAGACATAGGCCAGGGCTACAGAAGAAGCATGTAGCATGAGGAAATATGTTGAAGAGTTACTGGAGTCACTTGTTGAGTCAAGTGATAATAAGGACATTGAGGATTTTGTGCTTCTTCAGTTTTTATACCAGTGTTCAATGATTTGGTGCCCGAACAGCTCGCAAGGCATCCCAAGATTGTTGTTTCAATATATTGATAGTATTAAGAGAGTGAAGAGCATTGTCTGGAGCAAATTTATTTTTGACGAGACAAAGAGAGGCATTCAAATTGCCGTTGAAGGGTTGAGGAAGCCATGAGTTACGTACGTACTCGAATGCATGCCGCTTATCCCTGTAAGTTGCATGTTCATATATGATTTAACATTTGTTTTAGTTATTAATAGTTTTGGTTATATGCATTAGATAACATGTTCAAGATTGAATGTTAACAGGATTTGGTGAAAATTAACATGTAAACATAAAAGTTAACATGGAAACCTGATAACTTAACATGTTTAATTGAAAATTAATATGTACTCTTTAATGTTAACCTGTATTAGTGAAAGTTAACCTTTTAACTCTGAAAGTTAGCTATTTAGAATGAAGTTGAACAGAGAGTTTTGACAGTTAGGAAAATTATGACAAATATTTGTTGCTTCTATTTTGACAACTATGATACTATGAGATGACAGGGATTAAAAAACCAGCCCTAAACTTGAGATGGAAGCCTCCATTGACCAATTGGGTAAGGGTCGAAGGGACGGCTGGATCGATGAGGAGGGAGACAATTGTCTCCAAGGCAAAAAAAGCAAACATTAAGATTAAGAATAAACCAATTTCAAACAGCAGCCCATGGGGTGAGAAATACCCTCTAAGGGAACCAAGCGGGAAGGAGGCTAACGCTCGTCTTGGAGAAGTAAGAATGAGACCTATATCATCTAAGAGTAAAGCTATGGTGGTTTCACTGTCGAGGAATAAGGAGAAGATAGAAAAGGTGAAGGATGATAAATAAGCCAGAGTGAAGGGCAGACTAAATAGCTCATCCGTAGGATACGTAAGCATCAATGACTCTTTGCTGATTTTTCCTTCTTTATATTGGTTGAATTGTGAAACTTCATCATTAATTCATTATTAAATTGCTATGGTGGTTTCATGTTTGGTTTTGTTGTACAAGACAATTACATTGTTTCATGTTGAGTTAGTGTCCAATGTTCATGAGCATGTTAGTACATGTAATTACTTAACAATCATGATAACTTCTAACGTTTTATGTTATCTTTCATGAAGTTGTGCTCATGTTAGTTTTCAGAGTAACATGTTAGCTTTTCATAACTTTTATCCTTAATTTTGTGGATTTACATGGTAATAGGGACCTGGATATTTTTTCAGATTATCTCCCATCATATCAGTAAAGCGCTTGAAAGAGAAAATGAAATAGAGAAGTTAACCATTGATTAGTAAATTTAGTTTTAGAGGAATACAACCAAATTAAATTGGAAATTGCTCCATGCCACAAAACATAGTAAGCATCTTCAATGGGATGCTTTCTCTAAGGAGATACATAGGCTGAATAGGAAATTGGAGAAGTACGAAGGAGCTACTGACTACGAAGGAACTGCTGACCTGGTTGATCCCGATGACCTAAAGAAAAATGTGGAGGCTATTATGTCCAAGAGGAAAAGTAGTGTTGATAGCACTGTCAAGGGTGACGATGTCGATTGCTTCAATTATGACAATGCGTACAATATTGGTAAGGAAGCCTCTCATATTACGGAGGATATAGCGCAATCAGAGCAGGAGGTAGATAAAGTTGACCAAGACGAGGATGAAGAGAAGGGAGGGGAAGATAAGGAGGAAGAGATGGAAGAGAGAGAGCATGAGCAGAGAAAGGAAGATAAAGAGGAGGACGAGAAAGAAGAAGATAGAGAGCAAGAGCTGTTTGAGAAAGATAAAGAGCAGGAGAAGAAAGGGGAAGATACAAATATAGATGAGAATGAGGAAGATAGAGAGGAGTACTTTGAAGAGGAAGATAGTGAGCAGGAGATGAAAGTAGATGAGAAAGAGGAAGAGATAGAGCAGGACATGATTAAGGAAGAGAAGGAAGAAGAGAAGAGAAGTGTAGAGAAAGTGGTGGAGATGAGAGTAGATGAGAAAGAGAAGGAAGAAGAGAAGAGAAGTGCAGAGAAAGTGGTGGAGATGAGAGTGGAGGAGAAATACTTGCTACAAGTTTATTAAAAGAGATCGAAGAAAGTTGTTTCAAAGGGGACAAGGGGACCAAGTACCAGAATCAGGACGCGTTCTTAGCTAGACCAAACACCTTTCACTGAAGAAAAGAAGAAGGTAACCCATCTAGATATAATTATAATTTCACACCACCAGGAGGATGATGGGAAAAGAATCAGGTACTACTGCAAGTATGGTGAATGCACTTGGGATTTTCAAAAGAACAGGAAAATCAAGAAGAAGGAGAGGCTCTGATGAAGTTGCTGAACGAGTGTATTCCTATTGTTGATGATTTTAGTATATGCTTGGTTGATAGTGAAGGAACCTTTGTTCACAACTTTAGAATACCCCACCATGTAGCGGCAAAGCTCACACTAGAGGAGAACAAATGGGTCTCAGAGTTTTACAATCAGAAAGCTCATCAGTAAGTTTAATTCTTATGAACTAATGTTAATAGAATTATGTTAACTTATGCCCATTTATGTTAACCTTTGCTAGAAACATGGTATTGTTCACTGTTATATGTTAATGTTTCCAGAATTATGTTAACTTATGCCCAAAACTGTTAATGTTTGTATCTTTCTGTCATATATCAGGTCATGTATTATTGTTAATACGTCAAACAGTAGCATTGATTCTTTGGAGCTTCTCAATCTACTACGAAGAGGATGTATTGATGACAAGTTTATTTGCCTCACTATATGCATTTCTGCCTTTTACAAGTGTTGTGCTGTAGCGCAATTTAATGTGTAACTTATGTATGGCATATTTACAGGTTGCTTTGATCGATAGAATTAACACATGGCTAGATAGGCCAGAAATTGCTCTAATGAGCCATAATTATGGGGTTGTATCAGTCTTTTTCTGCGTAAGTTGACCATTTTCTGCTACTAAGCTTCTTTAGCAGTTGTTTACTCCTGGCATAACATTATATTCTTGGTAATACAACACACCCTTTATGTAAACACTCCTGATTTCCTACTTATCTATACTTCATTTATACAAAAGCATGTTGCTGCGAGGAAGAATATACTCCTTATCCCGCTTGTGTGTCAGGACCATTGGCATGTTGCTGAAGTCAGGTTGGATGAGGACGTTATCAAGCATTATAGCTCAGCTACCCACGATGCATGGCTAGAACCAGTGAATAAAGTAATTGGTTTCATGGATCATATGATGTCTGGTTTTGATCCCGATAATGTTTGGAGGAAGTTCAGATATGAAGCTGTCCCTTGCGAGCAACAGTCTGGAATGTTAGTATATCACAAGTTTATCTTTTTCATCACATCTAACATCATATATCTAACTGAATTGTTATTTGTATCTCCGCATTGCAGTTTTGATTATGGGCTTTTTGTTCCCTTATACATGAAGGTTATAACCAATGGGGCTGATACGATTCAGGTAACTAATCCAAGAGATAATTCTGCCGTTATCTGTGCCAGGCTTGTAGCCAAACTTCTCGTGGAAGGATGGCAACAGAGACATCAAGAGGAGATTGGAGCACAGGATGGGTGAAAGTGTTATCATTATGTAGTAATTGAACAAGTTAACTATGTGAACAAATATAGTCTTGTATATGTTATTTTATAGTACAGGATGAGTGAAAGTGTTATCAAAATGTAAGAATTGAAACTGGTTGACGATGGGAACAAAACATTGTGATTGTATATTAATTGAACAGTCTTCAATGGACAAAAGTTTGAAACTTTTTGTTTAGGTATTTCTGCTACCAACGGCTAAATGACATGCAACTGTTAAAAGTTAACATGTTTCAGCATAGGTTAACATATGTTGCTGAAAGTTAACCTGTTTCAGCAGAAGTTAACCATGTTGGCATTCTTGTTTTGATGATGTTTAACAAATAATTTACTTCTAATGTTGTTTGTCTAGTGTTTGTGTTTTCGTATTTATTCTAGGCAAACAACGAGTTGGAGGTTGGATGGATTGCGCCATAACGATCATATCAAATGGAGGTCGGCGGAATTGTGGAGTGAAGCCTATGCAATTCAAATTGAAGATCCAAATTCAAGCTTCATCCGCAAGTGTACCAAGTTGAGCTATATTGAAGATCAATCAAACTTGGGTATATTTAGTTTAAGTTTTATATTATGTGTGTTAGTACTTTAAGCTCAATCATTTATACACACACATATTTTGTTTTTATATATATAGTTATATATATATATATATACACACAAGTTTTGGTTCTTGGCTTTCAAGTTTAAATATGAAATAAATACATATTCATATATATATATATACATGTTTGGTTTCATATGGTAAAGTTGGTTATGTACACATGTATTTATAAGTTTTACAAAATACATGAGTTTTCACAAATGGGAAATTCAATTTGAGAAATTCTTTTTCTAACATGTTCAATTTCATGTTTGTAAATGTTTCCCAAAGTTTTATCAATTTTAGAATTAGTTTGTTATGTTTGTTTGAATTTACAAAATTAAGTTTTTAATAAGCTCATGTTCGTGCACATGTTCGTGCATGTTTTTGCAAAACAGATTTATTTTCACAATTGGGAAATGCGATTTGAAAAATTTCTTCATTTACATGTTTATCTTTATATATACAAACATTTCCTCAAGTTTTACTAATTTTGGAGTTGTTTTGTTATTTTCAATTGAATTTACAAAATCGAGTTTTCAGTAGTTTTTTTAGAAACTGTATATCTATGTTCAAACATTTATTTCTCTTAACTGGGAAGTGATATTTTAGAGATTCTTTCTCTAACATGTATATAAACATGTTTAGAACATTTCCTCAAAATTTAATGATTTTTGGAGTTGATTTACTATTTTTAATTAATTTTAAAAAGTCAGATTTGCAAAATTTTAGCATCTGTCAAAATCTGGAAAACTACGATCGACCGCCACGGTCGACCGTACGCGGTCCAGAGAATAGTTTTTGAGTTTTTATTCTCGCGGTCGACCGTGATGGTCGACCGCTAATGTTACCGTTGCACAGTAACGGTAACTTGCTGATTTTTGTCTTTTAGTGATTTTTTGGGGTTTTGGGGTTGTTTTCTTCTACCATATATATACCCCATTGTATTTATCATTTCCTACATAATGAGAGTGTTTTAAAAAAGTTTTAGAATGTTTTAACAAGGGTTTAAGTTTTATTTAAAGTTTGTTTAAAAAACTTTTAAGCAATTGAGAGTTTGATTTTGTGAAATCAATTTCATAAGAGCTAGAAAAGATCATCACTTGGTGTTTGAGCTTCAATCCATCTCTCTCTCTTGTCATCTAGAAAAGTTTTCCTAAACTCAATTCTAGCTTTTATTTATAATTATTTGTTGATTATCATTTCTATTAAGCTAGTATTTACATTTGAGTTTAGTTGATTTTATTTCACTCATTGTTTACACACACCCACTTGAGCTTATTGTATTTTCATACATAGTATATTTGGGTTGTTGAGAGTTGTAACATTGAGTGTGAGCCTACATTGAGTTCTCATCTATTATAGAGAACAAATCATTTATTATATTATGAGATTGTAAAGTTTTCGGTGAGCTAGAAAACCGAGTGAGAGTGTGAGGTGTGAACGTTGATTGGTGATCGTTGAAAACCGACATTGTGAGGTGTAAACGTTATTCAGGTGAGCGTAAAAAACCCGGTTGTGATAGTGGATTTCTCCCCAGGAGTGGGGAGCGGAGACGTAGGACGGAAGGTCCGAACTCCGTGATCATATTATGTGTTTGTATTGTTTATTTACACTATCTCTCTTATCTTATTTATGTTTATTTCACCCTTGCATTTTGTTTATATATCATTGCATATATTTCATCATATACCTCTTTGCTAGGATATATCTCTTTGATCATATTACATATTCTTGCTCATATCATATTGTATATCTATCTTGCAAGAATAATATTTGAATTAGTTTTAATTGGCATAAAATCGGATTAGATTAGCATAAGACCCTAATCACCCCCCTCTAGGGTTTAACAATTGGTATCAGAGCTTGATGCTATTTGATTTAAGGTCTAATCTTCTTGAGTTAAAGATCCAAGTTAGCTTGTTGTGCTAATCTAATTTTGAGCTTTATTTGTATCTTGCTTGCCTTTTATATTATGGATATGCATGGTTTAGATTATGCCATCAATATTGCTCCTAGATTAGATAATTTTCCCTATGCCCAATGGTGTATTAGATTAAAACTTTTTATTCAATCTAAACACTTTGATTTATGGGAAATTATAGATGATGCTTATATTGTGCCCACTTTGGAGAAATCCAAGTGGAATAAGAATGATCATCGTATGTTTACAATGAATAATATTTTGTTAGAATATTTGCTAAATGCTTTTAATTCATCTATGTCTAACTAGTTTGTTCATTTTGATAGTGCTTATAAACTTTGGAAATTTATAGAAGCACATCAAGGAGACTTGGAGGCAATCCGACAAGCTTTGGAGGATCCCGCTTCAAGTTCATATGGAGCTTCATGCACACGAGCACTAGACGATAGCCCTAGTGAGGTTTGCGAGTTCGAATCCATTAATGATTTATCTAGTGATGAACTTGCTTGTGCTAGTAAAAAATTATTACATGCCTATGACAAATTGCAAAATGATTTTGTTAATTTACAATGCAAGCATGATAATTTGAAATCCGATCATGAGTCTTTAGCTTCTAAGTTTGATACTATTTCTAATGAAAATATGATCCTCAAAGAAAACAATAAAAAATTAAAATTGGATAATGATTCTTTGCTTTCAAACGTTGCTAAGTTAACTCATGAAAGAGATAATGTCATGCTAGAAGTAGTAGCTATTAGAAATGATTTTGATAACCATACATGCTCTACTTCTATTATCAATGATGTTGTGCATAATGATGATTTGAATCTTGTTAAGGAACGCATATCATGCTTAGATTCAACTTTAAAAACATGCATTGATAACCATAAGAAACTTATGGACAAGTGTGCTAAGTCTAGTGCTACAAAATCACCTACACACTATGCACACTTGTATAGCAAAGTTTACAAGTACTCCATTTGTGATCGTAAAGGCCATTTAGCTAAAGTTTGCTATGATGCACAAAAACATAAGAATATTAATCCTTCTTGTGCATCTCATCAAGTTTCTTCATCACATGTACACACACATGCACCTATTTCTCATTATAAGCATGCTCATGTGTATCATTGTGATTTTTGTGATAGAGTTGGTCACTTAGCTAAGTTTTGTTTTGATTTGCGAAAAGTTTCTAAATCGCAAAATATTTCAAGTAGACCAACATTGTTTCAAAATATTTCTTATTTGCAAAATAATCTTAAAAGACCATCTTTATTTTCAAATGTTCCTCGTGCACATCCACATGGTCAACATAACCAAATGCATCCTCTTCATTGCACTTATTGTAATCAAATGGGTCATTTGCATAATTATTGTTATGACCGGACCCGTGCACTAAATGCGCCCAAATGGGTTCATAACCCAAGGACTTTGAGCTTTATTGACAGGGGTCATGTCCCTAAATATTTTGGTACCAAGATTACTTGAGTACCAAAACAAATTTGATTTTAAACCAAGAGTTTTAGTGTTTTTATTTTTCTTTTTCTTGGTTTTGAAAATTATGATTTGAAATTTTTTCAACATGAAAACAAATTTTTTTTGGTCAAATTCTTTTGTTTTTATGATTATTGGTTTTATTTTGATGAGAGGATTATGTTTATATAACCCTCCGGGCTTATTGGGTGTTTATTCCCAAATCCTCGTTTTATCGGATGCTAAAATGCTTATATGGGTAGATTAACTTAAGAGCTAGATATAGTTGCCTCTCTTGATTTTTAAAAATCAATGATGATTTGGTTTTATGGATTTCATTTGACTTATGACTTTATTTGGTTGATTTGTTTTCATTCAAAAACTATTTTTGCATGATACTCATGTTTTCTCTCTTTTGATTTCATAAATCTATTTTTATACATGATTTTTATGTTAGTATAATGAGACACTTTTTTTAATGACATATCAATATATGTCATCATTGTTTTCTTGTATGTGAGTTTTGCTTAAGCTTGTTTTCATCTATGCCTTCACACATATGTATACCTTAGCATTCATTTCATACATTTATGAGGCATTTTGATAGGAGGAACAATCCCTATACTAGTTTTATACTCACCCATGCATATTGAGAGGGGGAGTTTTCACTCTCTTCATTCCTTGTTTTTCCCTTTTTGATGTTGTCAAAGGGGGAGAAATATTATGAGTATATTCTTTCTTGTTTATATGCATGATATATTGCACTTTCTATATTCATTTCCCTTCATGCATATATCCTTTTTGTAAATTGTTTATCATCATCAAAAAAGGAAGATTGTTGGCCTTCTTGTTTTGATGATGTTTAACAAACAATTTACTTCTAATGTTGTTTGTCTAGTGTTTGTGTTTTCGTATTTATTCTAGGCAAACAACGAGTAGGAGGTTGGATGGATTGTGCCATAATGATCATATTAAATGAAGGTTGGCGGAATTGTGGAGTGAAGCCTATGCAATTTAAATTGAAGATCCAAGTTCAAGCTTCATCCACAAGTGTACAAGGTTGAGCTACATCGAAGATCAATCAAACTTGGGTATATTTAGTTTAGGTTTTATATTATGTGTGTTAGTACTTTAAGCTCAATCATTTATACACACACATATTTTGTTTTTTTATATATAGTTATATATATATACACAAGTTTTGGTTCTTGGCTTTCAAGTTTAAATATGAAACAAATACATATTCATATATATATATACATGTTTGGTTTCATATGGTAAAGTTGGTTATGTACACATGTATTTATAAGTTTTACAAAATACATGAGTTTTCACAAATGAGAAATTCAATTTGAGAAATTCTTTTTCTAACATGTTCAATTTTATGTTTGTAAATGTTTCCCAAAGTTTTATTAATTTTGGAATTAGTTTGTTATGTTTGTTTGAATTTACAAAATCAAGTTTTTAATAAGCTCATGTTCGTGCATGTTTTTGCAAAACAGATTCGTTTTCACAATTGGGAAACGCAATTTAAAAAATTTCTTCGTTTACATGTTTATCTTCATATATACAAACATTTTCCCAAGTTTTACTAATTTTGGAGTTGTTTTGTTATTTTCAATTGAATTTACAAAATCGAGTTTTCAGCAGTTTTTTCAGAAACTGTATATCTGTGTTCAAACATTTATTTCTCTCAACTAGAAAGTGATATTTCAGAAATTATTTCTCTAACATGTTTATAAACATGTTTAGAACCTTCCCTCAAAATTTAATGATTTTTGGAGTTGATTTACTATTTTTAATTGATTTTAAAAAGTCAGATATGCAAAATTTTAGCATCTGTCAAAATCTGGAAAAGTACGGTCGACCGCCACGGTCGACCGTGCTACAGTGTGTCGACCGCCACGGTCGACCGTACGCAGTCCAGAGAGTAGTTTTTGAGTTTTTCTTCTCACGATCGACCGCGACGATTGACCGCTAATGTTACCGTTGCACAGTAACGATAACTTGCTGATTTTTGTCTTTTAGTGGTTTTTGTGGGTTTTTGGGGTTGTTTTCTTCTACCATATATATACTCCATTGTATTTATCATTTACTACACAATGAGTATTTTAAACAAGTTTTAGAATGTTTTAACAAGGGTTTAAGTTTTGTTTAAAGTTTGTTTAAAAAGCTTTTAAGCAATTGAGAGTTTGATTTTGTGAAATCAATTTCACAAGAGCTAGAAGAGATCATCACTTGGTGTTTGAGCTTCAATCCATCTCTCTCTCTCTTGTCATCTAGAGAAGTCATCTAGAGAAGTTTTTCTAAACTCAATTCTAGCTTTTATTTATAATTATTTGTTGATTATCATTTCTATTAAGCTAGTATTTACATTTGAGTTTAGTTGATTTTATTTCACTCATTGTTTACACACACCCACTTGAGCTTATTATATTTTCATACATAGTATATTTGGGTTGTTGAGAGTTGTAACATTGAGTGTGAGCCTACATTGAGTTCTCATCTATTATAGAGAACAAATCATTTATTATATTATGAGATTGTAAAGTTTTCGGTGAGCTAGAAAACCGAGTGAGAGTGTGAGGTGTGAACGTTGATCGGTGATCGTTGAAACCCAATATTGTGAGGTGTAAACGTTATTCGGGTGAGCGTAAAAAACCCGGTTGTGATAGTGGATTTCTCCCCGGGAGTAGGGAGCGGAGACGTAGGACGGAAGGTCCGAACTCCGTGATCATATTGTGTGTTTGTATTGTTTATTTACACTATCTCTCTTATCTTATTTATGTTTATTTCACCCTTGCATTTTGTTTATATATCCTTGCATATATTTCATCATATACCTCTTTGCTAGGATATATCTCTTTGATCATATTGCATATTCTTGCTCATATCATATTGTATATCTATCTTGCAAGAATAATATTTAAATTAGTTTTAATTGGCATAAAATCGGATTAGATTAGCATAAGACCCTAATCACCCCCCTCTAGGGTTTAACAAACCAGTCTTAACTAAAGTTAACCAGACTAAGCAAAAGTTAACACGATGCACTGAAAGTTAACTAATTTGAGTAAATTTAACCAGGGCAACCTGAAAGCTAACCACTTTGGATTAGATCAAATAGCACTGAAAGTTAACCACTTTCAGTAAAAGTTTACAAGTCGATCTTCAATAAACTTTCAAAAAACAAGCTTTAATTTTCATACCACAGTGTAAATATTATGAACTACACATGTTTCAGTTCATTTTCAACTTGCATATCACAATGTTTATGCAAATTAGAACCACAGAAAAGCAACATAGAAAGAACGAACAAGTTTTCTATTTTTTAACTTCATGATTCGATTGCTTCAATGCTTTCTTCAACTGTTTTGTTTTGGCTGCTATCTCATCTTCAACAAGTAATTCTTGGTGAACGACCATGTTCTCCTTCATTGCATTACCATTATGAGTCCAAGCAAAAAACTTGCATTGCTTATTTGGGAACTTTGCACATCCCCTGTAGTATCTACCTTTGTTGATCCCACTTTTGCACTGCTTGAGGGGGGTTGGAATTTTGCAGAAATAACATACCTCTTCTAGTGCTTAAGAGCCCTCCTCAGTCTTCATCTCACAATCTCAAAATGATTTTTCAAGGGATGGTAGGAACAAGAGATAAGGTTTTACCTGGGCTTTGCATAACGTTATATATTGTATATTGGAACAAATAACTAGCCGTTGGAATATGTCTGTTGGAACAATTAATCAGCTAGCCGTTGAACAGTCACCTAGATTTGAGAACGGGCAATCATTTAAACTCAAACTTTGGGGCTAAAGAGTATCCACTTCAGCTAAAACTAGTAGCAGTACAGATATAGTTATATGTTAACATGTTCAAGTACAAAATTTAAACATCTTGTTGCCTTGCAGCAGATTACAACTGTCCCACGGTATATAATATAAACTTAAATACAACTTATATTTCTCTAGCACCATTCTTATTGTAAGAAACATAACACACTAATCACCGATGGGCTGGTTGCAAGTTGCTCGGTTGTGCCCCTCAGCTTTGCATCGACTGTTAGGTCTCATGTTATGAGCCTACATCTTCTAATCTTGTTTTGATGATTACAAACAATTCCTAATATTGTTTGTCTAGCGTTTATGTTTCTTATTAGGTATTCTAGACAAACAATGAGTTGGAGGATGGATGGATTGCGCCATAACGATCATATCAAATGGAGGTTGGCGAAATTGTGGAGTGAAGCAATGCTATTCAAGTTAAAGATCCAAGATCTCGCTTCATCCGCATATGTACCAAGTCAAGCTTATTGAAGATCAAGATTGCTTGGGTAATTTAGTTTTAGGTTTTATATTATGTGTGTTAGTACTTTAAGCTCAATTATATACACACATACACGTTTTGGTTTTTGTATATATATAGTTATATATATACATATATGTTTTGGTTTGATTTTGTAGATATGAAACGAATATATATTCATATATATGTTCATATGTTTCATATTCTATCATATTTGTGAAAATATTGTGTTTCTAGTTTATAGACTTTATAACAATATTTTATATCCTTTATTAAGTCTATAAGAACGTTTGAAAATGTTTTTAAAGTTGTGTTTATGTCAAAACATTAAATTTCATGTATATCAACTTTTCATGTTTTGGACATACTTGCAAAATACATGACTTTTCACTATTGGGGAATGCAATTCCAAAAATTCTTTTTGTAACATGTTTATTATCATGTTTATAAACATTTCCCAAAGTTTCATAATTTTTGGATTTTATTTGCTATTTTTAAAGGCACTTTTAAAATCAGTTTTTCAACATGAACAGTGCCTGTGCACGTTTATAAGTCGACTTATCAGAGTTGACAAGTCGACTTATGAAATGCTCTGGAATGTGCAAAAACTCTCTGCCAAGTCGACTTACTCGAACTATTAAGTCGACTTAGACTAAGTCGACTTATGTCTTTTTCAAGTCGACTTATGTGCTGTGTTTTGTGTGTTATTTTCATCTGGCAAGTCGACTCATGTGAATTTTCAAGTCGACTTATAGCAAGTCGAATGCAAGTCGACTTATACCAAGTCGAATGCAAGTCGACTTATAAATCCGACCGTTGAACAGTAATGGCTATTTCCAGATTCTGTTTTTGTGTGGGTTTTTGGTCATTTCCTTGGGGTTTTGGCTGATGTCTTGGGTTGTTATAAATACCCCATTGCATTTACCTCTCCCACTAATCAAGAGAATTGTTTAAACAAGTTTAAGGGTGTTTTAAGTTTGTTTAAAGGTGTTTGTTTAAAAAGCTTTTAAGCAATTTAAGAGTTTCGGTTTTGTGATTAAATTCCACAAGAGTTGAGGAGATCATCTTCTACAGTTTGAGCATTCACTCTTCTTCCTCCATCTCTTGTTATCATATAGAGAAGTTTTCCTAAACTCAATCTAGCTATTTTATATGTTTGATCTTAATTTCCATATGCTAGTTTTATATTGAGTTTAGATTGTTTTTATTGAATCTCATTGTTACACACACCCACTTGAGCTTATTGTATTTTCATACTTAGTATATTTTGGGTTGTGGGATTGTGTGACTTAGAGAGTGAGCTTACATTGTGTTCTCATCTATTGTAGAGAACGATTTATTTGTATCGAGCTTTCATTGTGAGATCACTTGTATTACACTAGTACACCAAGAGGAGTGTGTGGTGAGAGACGGGGTTGTCCTAAGAGTAGTGGCGTCGGTAGCCTAGAGAGAGGTGGTAATTCCGAGCACTTGAGGGAGACACGGGCTAAAGACCAACACTTGAGGTGGTAGTTAGTGTAGTTACATTGTGAGATTGTAGACGTTGATCGGTGAGCGTTGAAACCGATATTGTGTGGTGTAAGCGTTTTCGGGTGATCGTTGAAAACCCGGTGTGATAGTGGATTTCTCCCCGGGAGTGGGGAGCGGAGACGTAGGACGGAAGGCCCGAACTCCGTGATCATTTGTTTGTGTTTGAGTTGCATTGGCGTTCTTTTACACTTGTGCTCATTGCTTATATCGCCTATTGCATCTAGTTTATTTCATCCACTATATTGTTTCACCCTTGTTTATATTTGTATATCCTTGCACATATATTGTTCATATCTCTTTTGCTAGGATATATTTGTTAATAAGTTTTAAATTGGCATAAATCGGATTAGATTAGCATATACCCTATTCACCCCCCCTCTAGGGTTCCTTCCTAGCGGCATTAGGGAATTTTCATCGACCACATTTGACTGGATGTTTCAAGATGGTTCTGTTGTTTATGCATCTTGTTCTATTTCTTCCCCTCCTCTTCGTGGTAATTGGTGGAAAATTCTGGATTCATCCCTGGGCACACTCCGCTTTTCATAATCTGGTATGGGATATAATATTTTATCGTAACTCTTCTTAAATGCTTCTACGAACATGAACCAGTCATAATATTGATATACCTCTCTTTTATATAAATGATGACTGGACAAGCATGCACACAAGGAATATGAGTTACGTCTCAAGCACGACAAGTGCATGTCCTCTTCGCCAAATCAACGTTAAGTGGTTCTATGTGATTGCACTTTGAATATATCACCTCTAGATTACTTAATAACTAAAGTAGATCCCTTTTCCATATGTTCTCTAACAATCTCCTCAGCTTTAGAAAAAAGATAGCTTATCCACTTATCAACCATTATGCGCCTGTTGTTCATGCGAGTCATAATTTGTCTACGGATATGCTCCACCATTTGCAAGATACGAGACAATCGAGCATAATGTATCCAGCTGTTAAAGGGTTCTGAAACATTAGAGGTTACATGACCATATCTGCAAACATCAAGATAATAAAAAGTATGGTCAATACCAAATATATAATAATATTAACACGTAGCCACAAAACTTAACCTTTAGTAGGGAAAAGTTAACATAACCACATGAAAGTTAACATATATTGGTAAACACTAACATATATCAGTGATAGTTAACCTACAGAAGGGAATATTCACATACAAGCCAGATAGTTAACATATATCAGCAATAGTTAACCTACATAAGGGAAAAGTCACTCAAAATGATTGAGTGCAGTACCTAATGCCAGGGAAGAATGCATTTGCCCAATGCTCTAGCGAGTAGTTAATTGCAATCTCATATGCAGCTAGGCCTGTCGGCCTTGCTCGGCCCGGGCCGAAAATCCGGGCCGGGCAAAATCGGAGCCAAGACCCGGACCCGGGTACCCCGGGCCGGGTTCCGGGCTGGCCCGGATTTTTTTAAAAAAAATTTTTTATCAAAATTTTTAAATTTTATTTAAATTTTAAATTATACAAAAAAGACAAGAAAAATAATAAAAAACAATAATTTTATTAATGACTTAAAATGACATAAATTACAAATAAAAAAATGATAAAAATAAATTCTTTATTTAATTAATAAATCATTTACAAATTACAAGTACAAATTTATTTTGGAATTCATCGCATCATAATAGATAAGTACATCCCAACTAGGTTGGCACCTACTCACCTATATCACTATCATTTGTAACTATTTCCAAAATAATTCTTTACAAATTTGAAGCTAAGATATAAAAATTATAATTTATTCTTTATATCTATCTGTTAGTCCCAATTCTTCAAATTTATCTTCAATTCCAGCCATCCGATCGATGCCTTGTGTTCGCTTCTCGTACCTCCACCAATCTTGTAAGCACATCACCGCTTGTACAGTATACGGATCTAAGCATGTCCTGTGGTCGTCGATCAAACGTCTTGCTGTGCTGAAGACGGATTCCGAAGCTACCGTCGAAACCTGCACTGTTAGTAAGTCACGAACCATGGTGGAAAGTATAGGATGTGAAACTGATCCATATACTTTCCATCATTGCAAAATATCTAAAGCATTTCCTTGACATTTAACTAAAGAAGCAGATAAATATTCATCTATTTCAGAAACCTCCAATGATGACGATCCAAGTCCAGATCCACCAGTTAGCTCAGCTACCATTGCATACCCATCAAAACTTATACTTTTACCTCGGGATGAGCTCGAAGAAACCGAAGCTGTAGACTGTTGTGTAGCTACACCATGTCTAGCTGCATACTCATCATATAAGGTTTAAAAATAATTTCTAATAGCTAAATGATGAGTAGTAGCAGTAAGGGTGGTTCCATCATCTAAGTCTATAATCTGATTACCATACAAGGATTGTAACAAATTCGAAGACCAATATCCTTCAAGCATGGATCAATAAGAACACCCAAACCAAAAATATGAGGAATAAGCCTAAAGTACTTATTAAATTTGCTCTCCATTTGAAAAATCATAGGTCCAAAAGTATCATCCACACGATATTTCCCAAATTTTTTTTGAATATTTAAAATTTGTAAAGCAGCTAAAGTAATGGTTGGATAATAACAGCCAGATAATAACATTGTAGCATCATAAAAAACTTGTAACATTTTATTTAAATTACATATAATTGTCCATTCATCTTCAGTTATTCCATAAGTGCTACCAGAACTAGAAATAGAAGCATAATAGTTTATAAAATCAGTTATATATTCTATTGCTACACTTAACATTGCATAGGTGAAATTCCACCTATGGTCAACATCTTTTGGAATTAGTCTGGGCTTTATATTTTTTCTTTTACAAAAATATTTCCATCTTTTAAGTCTTTGTTCAGAAGCATTATGCATATAAGCAACTATTCTAACCTTTTCTATCATGGGTTTAATTTCAGTAAATGTACTTTGAACAATTAAATTTAAAATATGACAGATACACCTAATATGAAAAAGATCACCATGATATGGTAATGATAAAGTTGATCTGATAAAATCAACAGCTACATTGTTATTATTTGCATTATCTAGTGAAAGAGAAAATATTCTTTCTAAAATTTCTAATTTCATAAGTTCTTCAATTATTAAATTTGCAACATTAATACCAGTATGTGACTCTTCTATTGCAATAAAAGAAACAACTCTTTTAAATATTTACCAATTTTTATTAATCCAGTGTGCTGTGATATATAAATATTCAGTTTGTGCTATAGATGTCCAAATATCAGAAGTTAAAGAAAATTTACAGTTTAAATTTTTAAAATAAGAAAGTATTTTTCCTTGTTCCTCCTGATAATATTTTAAAATATCACGTTGACAGGTTTGACGAGAAAATTTTTTAAATGCAGGATAAAAACCATCTCTAAACATATCTTCAAATTCATCATCTTCTACTAATTTAAAGGAAGGTTTTTAAGAATGATAAACCTGATTACGCATTTCCTGGCTCTGGTAGCGTTATAGTTCCAACTACCGAGACTACCAGAAGAGGAGGATTGAGAAATCATAGATTGTCGGATATCACCTTGAGAAGTCTGGCCTTTGTTGTATTTATCTAAATGGCATTTGAGGTGGTTGGTGCCGCTCTTATGATGAGCTTGAAAAATCTTGCCGCACAACGCACACTTAGCCTTCTGGGTGAGGATCTTACCGTGTTCATCCTTGGTGATGTCGATCTTCTCGTAAAAATTTCACACATCGGATCTTGGCCTTTTAGGAGCTCTTGGTGCAGATTCGTCGCCACCGGATTCGGGATTAACTTCGGTAGGAGTAGACCCAGTAGGAGGACTCATTTCAGGATCGGGAGATAGGTTTTGCTCTTCAAAATCAGATCCGGAAGCCATTTGATGAAAGGATTAGAAAGTATAAGAGAGTATAAGAGAGAGTATAAGAGAGAAGTAGATGAGTTTTGGTGTGAAGAAAACAAATGAAAACCCCCCTCTATTTATAGAACCAGTCCTCTAAGCAAATGACCAAAATAACCTCACAAAATAACCGTTTTTGACCGTTTTTGGGGACAAAACGGTCAAAAGACCGATATGGCCGGGCCGGGCCGGGCTGGCTGTTTTGGCCATAACGGTCACGGTAGTGACCGTTGTGGCCGGGTCGGGCCGGGCTGGCCCGTTTTTTTTGGGCAACAGTCACCAGTGGTGACCGTTGCCACCGGGCCGGGCTCCGGGCCCGGGCTGCCCGGCCCGGATTATTGCCCGGCGTCGGCCCTGTTCCGGGCCGGGCGTCGCTAAGGCAGCTCGGACCCGGGCTCGGAACCCTGCCAGGCCCGGATTTCCGGGCTGAGGTCGGGTTCGGGCCGGCGGGCTTTTTGGGTAGGCCTATATGCAGCTGGAGACGTCTCATATATATCCTTCATGTAGTCGTTCCATTCCGTAACAATGTATTTATAGCAAGCTGATTGGTGCAAATTCCCCAAAACTTGTGTGTCCTTTGCCTTCATCCCCAAAGCCTTTAGCTTTGATCTAAAATTTTTAACCAGGTGCAGAACACATCTTGAGAGAATTTCTTCAGGAAAATATTCTCTCACCGTTTCTCGGATCCCCTTGTTAGCATCAGAAATAATAACCAATTGATGTGGAGGATTGTATGGGTCTAGCCTTTCATACAGTATGGACCACAGGCCTTGAAGGAACCATCTCCAATTATCAACATTCTCCTGGTCATATATGCAATACGCAAGTGGAAATATCCCTTGGTCTTCGTCATATGCTATGGTGCTCAGGAGCATGCCTTTGTATCTGTCTTTCAAAAAGGTCTCATCCAAAAATAATAGAGGTCTACACCCATTTAAGAAACCAACGATGCAAGCAACATAACATATAAATAGTCTTCTGAACCTTCCTTCATTCTAGTCAATGCAAATGTAGCTTTCTGGATTCGTTTCCTTCACCTTTTGCTCATACATGTATCACAATGAGACCACATTTCAAATTCATATAATACAATGGAACATAAGGGTAATATATATTAACATAAAAGCTAATAATTTTTCATGAAACATAACAATCCACGGTGACAGCTGAAATATATATTAATGAAAATTAACATGAAGCATCTAAGGAAAATATATTACACGATAAATTAACTACTAACATTATGGGTGGAGCGACTACGATCAAAATTTGTACATTTAAACATATAAATTTATCATCTTAATTGGTCGTAAGACTCATAACTATCATTGTACATAGCCTCTTGCACTCTTTCTTTGCCCCATCATATCTTACTGTATTCAAGTCTCAATCCATATCGAGTGAGGAAGTCCTTTTGCACATCTTTTGGGCGGATTTTAGGTCGAACCTTTAAGACAGGTCACAATTGGGCTGCTATGAATCTACGATTTGCCCGTGATTGGCCTGACAAGTTAGTATGTTGTCCGCAACTGTGTTCATTCACAAACCTTTTGATTTCAATTCTTTTTTCATTTTTAACAGGAGATGCAAACAGTATCTAAGGGCATCCTTATGTCTCCTTATATCGACAAATAACTCGGATACGTTTAGGTTCATTCTTTACAAATTCATAGTCAAACTTTTTCGCCATAGAATAGTATTGTAAAGCTAGTCTCAAATCATTTACAGTTTTAAATTGTTGGCCCTTTTCAGTTAATGATGTGTTCCACCATTGAGGAATGCTCAAAGAGTTATTAAGAATATCATCAGCTCTCATTACAATCTTACCAGACGGACAATCATTTTGGATTCTCTCTGAATTAGAAGCAGTTCCTTGAGGAGGAGGATGACAGTATTCTTCATTCAAAGAGGCATCACTGCTGCACAAATTAATCAACCAGTGAGATATCTTGCACACTATAATATAACATTGTCTTTGATATTTTAAATTAACCATTTTCCATATAAATTATAAAAGAGCAGTGGAAATTAACAGACACAATGTATAGTTAACTCGTTATGACGAAAGTTAACATGATCACACAAAAGTTAACATGTTCACGTGAAGGATAACATATCTCGTCAAAACTTAACATGAAAGATGAAGAGTTAAGTATAACCATCAAAGATGACAACTATGTTTTCGACTGCGCATCAAAAACTAAAATAACATTTTTACATCACACAACCCCAGTTTTTACCGGAGTTTATTGTTTACAAATAAATCAGTAATAACTTTGTGCTTTCTTTAAGAAGTAGGACACTCCATGTTATAAAAAACATGCATTTGAATCTCCGTACAACAAGTGTAAATATTATGATCCTACATGCACTTCAAAGACGAAGAATATAGCATTAACGCCCAAGGACACCGTGCACATTAAGTATTTGGCGGCCGTTGGGGGTTGTTGACAATTATGCGGACAATTATGAGGTGAAATTGATGGGATTTAAATCGCATAAGGGGTTTTGGAAAGATGAAGGGAAAAAACACTTAAATTGTTCCAACAGAACCTTAAAACCTAAAATGTTTGTGCTCACATCACACAAAGCCCAATGTTATAAAGAGTTCATTAATTACTTACATTTCACTAGGGATGTCAAATGGATGGTTTTGGTTGGGTCTTGGTTGGATCATAAATGGATGGACACATTTATGACCACTTGACCATTTATGACCCATTTAACATTTGCTAAATGAGTCACTTCTTAACCACCCATTTACTAAATGGGTGGTTCATGGGTGACCCAATAACCCATTTAGTTATGATTATGATGTTTCTATATATATGTAAGTTTTAGGGATCCACTTGCAAACTTTGGGGGTTTTCTGTAAACTTTTAGGGGGTTTTCTGTAAACTTTTAGGGGGTTTTCTGCAAACTTTCAGGGGGTTTTCTGTAAACTTTTAGTGGGTTTTCTATAAACTTTCAGGGGTTTTTTGCAAACTTTTAGGGGGTTTTTTGCAAACTTTTAGGGGGTTTTCTGCAAACTTTCATGGGGTTTTCTGCAAACTTTTAAGGGGGTTTTCTGCAAATTTTCAGGGGGTTTTCTGTAACCTTTCAGGGGGTTTTCTGCAAACTTTTAGGGGGTTTTCTGTAACCTTTCAGGGGGTTTTCTGCAAATTTTTAGGGGGGTTTTCTGCAAACTTTTAGGGGGTTTTCTATAAACTTTTAGGGGGTTTTCTGTAAACTTTTAGGGGTTTTTTTGTAAATATTTCTTTCTCAGTTGAATCGACAACTTGAGAAAATCTCTTTTGTGGGGCTTTGCCAACTGCAGATAAACATTATTAAGTTATCACATATGATTAATTCTTCAGCATTTAGCCTGTGGGTACAGATTGGACTATGATTTCATAATGTCATATACTATGAGATTATGCATGCAAGTTCTCAAATTACTACATCAATCCCGTATGTTTGCATATCGATAGCATATGGACAATAACTGTGACGCCCCTGGGTTCACACAAGGCTGCAGTCCAAGGTGAAACCAAGAATGTCAAACCTGCCATGCACCACACCGTGCAATAACATGTTTCACCATCACAATTAACATCTATCTAGTAGAATCAA
>BQKN01065918.1:136590-169337 GCA_022839385.1 Asparagus kiusianus | reverse complement strand
CCCCCCTTTTTTTTTTTTTTTTTTGGGGGGGGGGGGGGGGGGGGGGGGGGCGATGCCCAAATCAATCAATCATAGGCCAATTTATAACCATGGTATTAAAAAATTATCAATAAAATAGTCAAATTTTTGTTCAACAAGTTGTTGATTTTTGAGGTTCTTTTTACTAAGTTGATGATTTGGGGGGTAGTTTTACAAATACTAAGATTTGGGAGGTAGGTTGGCAAATACCCATGATTTAAGGGGTATATATACAAATAACCCAAAGAAACAATATACAGGGAAACTTCTCAAGCTCTGCTTCCTCATCAACGTAATTAAAAATAATGCATTGTCGCCTAAAAGAGAACAAGTAAAGGGGTATGCTAGATTCATTTAAATACAAACATGCTATGATTATGTGCTAACGTCCATTTATTTATTATCATGACTAATGTCAACCATCCCATTCATGCTGGCTGACGGCTACGTAGGTCCTGAATGAACGAAAAGTTCAAAATGAAAGAAAGAAGTTCGTGATTTCTCAAAGAATTTGATCTACCTCATGCCTGCGGTGCAATACGTAAACTCTAGTTAATAACATCAAAAGATCTACAGAAGTATGGTATAACATTGCCCAAATTGAAATCCATGCTGCAAGAAGTCATACTTACCCCGAAGAACAAGCTAGAGCAAGGTCCTCCCATTTGTGTATGAAAATCTGAGAAGAATCTTCTCTGCTAACAAAAAGAGAACTAATTAGTTGTAGGTAAGGATATGGTGAATAATCAGGAATAGATAACTGATTAGTAACTTTTAGCCTTCACAAAGTCCTTAATTGTGATTCCATTGTTATTATTTGGCTAAACTACCAAATTGGTATTTAAAAAAGGCCCATTCTACCATTTTGATATTTAAAATATCTCCGATGACGTTATGGTATTTAAAGTGGGTTTAAGTTAACACCTAGGTCCAAATTTTGGTCGGCATTAAGTTTTCCGGCGAAACCCCTCACGTGAACATCACGTGACCCTTAATGACCGTTAGAAAACGCTAATGTGACATGAATTAGTGAAGTGGAGTTGATTACCGATTTTGGGAGGGAATAAAAATGGGGATGAAACGATGAACTAGGGCACAACAAATTAGGGAAAAAGTCAGGTTGGGGTTTATTTGGCTGAGGGGAGATAGGCCAAATTGCTTCGGGAGATCTGAAGGATGTCCTCTTCAAGCTCAAGCGCGCAGTCAAGGAGGAATGCCGGTGGCGGGAATAGTGGAATGACTACAGGATTGAACAACTTGCACTTCATTCAAAAGTGGAATGAAGAAGCAAAAGTTAAGGGGGTAAAGAAGTGTAAATGTGGATTATATTGCATCTATCTAACCTCTTTCACTGATGAAAATCCTGACAGAAGATTCTACAGATGCCAAAAGGTGACTTTAACTTCAATTTGATTTTTATTTTTGGGTAAGTTTTTAATTCTCTAAATTTTGTTTGGACTAAATGTTCAGAATATTGGTTATGGATTGTGGGAATGGTATGATCCGCCAATGTGCAAAGTTGCGGCTAATTTAGTGCCTCTACTAAGAGATGAAA
Source organism: Asparagus kiusianus (assembly GCA_022839385.1). Classification (NCBI taxonomy): domain Eukaryota; kingdom Viridiplantae; phylum Streptophyta; class Magnoliopsida; order Asparagales; family Asparagaceae; genus Asparagus; species Asparagus kiusianus. The sequence goes on along the minus strand of BQKN01065918.1, from coordinate 167,764 downwards.
TTATGAAGTTGAATTGCCACATGAATGAACTAGATGGATTGTCTGAAGAGAGGAGCAATAATCTGCATTCGTACATTCATCAAAATCATCAGTTAAAGTATGAGATCAATAGCTACGAAGAGGAAAACAACATGTTGAAGAAGAAGGTGATTATGTGCCAAAATGAAACTGTAACTAGTTTGGATGAGATTGGCAGATTGAGAGATACTTTTGTTTTACAGAAAAGGTCTATCAAATTATACAAGTGTGCTACTGTTGAGAAGGTAATGTAATTGAGGAATATTAGAGGGTTTTTGTGTAAATGTGTGTGTAAGGTGTAAGGCTATATAAGCCAAACTATTCTATCAATAGAACATCTTTTTGAGCCCTATTCTTTCTTCATGGTATCAGAGCCCTAAACCTAGTTGCATCTCTCGACTCACCGACCTCATCTGATCAAGAAGCGCCTCAGCACCCTCCCTCTTGAAACAGAAAAGCCTTAGCGATTTGCCCGTCCCCGCCCGCGACACCAGCACGAACTCCTCGGCCGCGATGCTGAGCGCGTAGACGGGGACGCCGGCAAGCCTCTCCTCGATCTCCGGCGTCGACATCACCAGGTCGAACCTGTGGGTCTCAGAGCTCGGGTTACTCGATCTCCGCCTCTCTACCCCTCCTCGACCCGACGAAGCCGCTGAAGCAACGACGACCGATGACGATCTCCGCTGCCACCTCCCTCTTCCCTTTGACCTAGCCCCCGACGAGGTCCAGATCTAGCCGCCTTATAAGCGGAGGACCTGGTCAAGGCTGGATTTGAGGGCGACGACAAGGGAATCGCTGTTCTTGGCGATAGTGAACCGAGTCCGACGGAGCTGCTGCTACTGCCATTTCCTAGCGATGGAGAGAGATCTGGATCGTGGGTCCATCTTCCTTTCCCTGTGATCTGATCGGCAACAAACCGTAGACTTTGATGGGGAATGGAAACCTTAGCTCTCGATGAAGGTTAGCCAAGAATAGAGAGGAGATGGGAGGTCTGCTGGTGTGTTCGAGAAGAAGAAATGATGGGATCCTCGTTCCGCTTGTCAGTGAGGAGATTGATCCTGGTTTTTTTTAAAGGTTCTCTTTATTAGATGATTAAGTAGTTTGTTAGTGAGGAGTATCTGGTAATATCTTGTGGATTGCATTGGTGAACCCTGCCTCATTTTCTCCGCTGCCTTTTGTGAGATCGGTGTGAGGAAACCGAATACAAGTTGGCTTGATGGCGGAGACTGGCAGAAATCCGATGGAGATCATCAAGAAGTTGAATCCTGAGGAGATCTCAATATTGATGCAACTGATGAGGTTGTCGGCGCGAGAGGGCTCGACAAAGCCACCACCTAAGAAGGTGGATCTTCCACCTATTGATGTAAAGCTTGATGGACCCGCGACATATCTGAGTTGGTCGCGTCGGGTGAGATATACCCTTGTCGGGAGGAGCCTGGAGGGATATCTGCAGGGATAGATGAGTGAAAGTCCATTCATATATTGGTGTACATCTGGCTTCTGAATTCTGTAGTCCAACCAATTGCTGCCACAGTGGATGGTCTTGGGAGGGTGCAGGATGTCTGGGAAAAGCCGAGGAGGACCTACGATGGGGTAGGGAATAATCTGAGGGTATCCAGACTGAGAAGGAGATCTGCGCTACAGTGCAAGGTGAGAGGGCTGTACAGGAGTACCCTACAGAGTTGGAGCGCTTGTGGCTCGATCACGATCACTTCTCGCCCCTGACGAGCTGCAAGGACTTGGAGTGCAAGGAGCGTGAAGCCTCTTTGCAAAAGAGGACCATGTTATTTCTCCGAGGCTTGGTTCCAGCGTATGAACAGAGGATGACATTGCTACTAACCCAGATGAAGATCCCATCATTGGAGGAGGTAGTCTCGCGCATGATACAGGAGGAGAGTCGTATCAGGCTACTGGCTGGGACAAGTGGACTTATAGGGGAGAAGTCTGCACAGGTGGTCTCCAACCCAGGTAACACTGGATTCAGAGGGGAGACTAAGCAGTGCTTCAACTGCGGAGAGGTAGGGCATCTGAGACAGATGTACCCTAAGCCACCCAAGGAGAGGGACTGGGGTGGACGTGGTTAGGCTGGAGGCTGTGGTCGTGGCCGTGGAGGCAGACGAGGTGGAAGAGGAGGCCACCGGGCAAACTTGACGATGACAGAAAGAGAAGAAGAAGCTGAGATGATCTTCACTGATGAGGATCGGGCGCTCTTGGCAGCACTAAGGAGGAAGCATAGAGCAGTAGGTGATGTGTCTGAGGGGGCATCTACTACTTTCTCTGGAGGAGACTATACCAATTACGCCCTTCGCGCACACCCAAACAAGGGAAGATCCACCGCCTGGATAATGGATTCTGGAACATCTAGACATGTGACAGGTATTACTAGTGAGTTCTCATCTTACACTCACTTGGCAGAAGCAGAGAGCATCCAGATCGCTGATGGTACAGCACAGGCTGTGGTTAGTAAGGGCACCGTTAGTTGTACAGGTTCTATAACTTTATCTAATGTTCTACATGCTCTTTCATTTCATGTTTGCATGTTATCCAATAGTGCCATTATCCTTCAACGAAATTGTATTGTTTCTTTTGACATTCCCAAGGTGATCTTCCAGGAGAAGGGGATAGGGCAAAGACTTAAGACTGAGACATGGCGTAGCGGGCTGTGGTACCTGGACCGCGAAGGGATGGACTCAGCGCTGACATTTGTGATTGAGAGGACGAGAACAGGAAGAGCTAAAGAGTGTGCAGAAGATGAGTTGATGCTCTATCATCAACGAATGAGACATCCGCCATTCGACATTTTGAGGAAAATGTATCCAACTCTATTTGAAAAAGTAAATAAACAGAAACTTCAGTGTGATGCTTGCGAGTTTGGGAAGCTTACTAGAAGCTCCTATGTTAGTTCCGGTAGTAGGAGTTTTTGTAAGTTTGAAGTAATACACTCTGATGTATGGGGACCCTGCCTAGTAAATTCTATAAATGGATGCAAATTTTTTGTTATATTTATTGATTGCTTCTCTAGAGTCACTTGAGTGTATCTTATAAAAAATAAAAGTGAAGTAATTGGCTGTTTTAAAGATTTTCATAAGCACATCCAGACTCAGTATTATGCAATAGTAAAGGTGTTGAGGTCGGATAATGGGACATAGTATACTAACAGAACACTTAAGGAGTATTTGTCAGCTCAGGGGATTCTACACCAGACTACATACCCATACACCCCAGCTCAGAATGGGATAGCAGAGAGGAAGAACAGACATCTCCTAGAAATTGCTAGGAGTATGATGATGAGATGAATGTCCCAAAGGTGTTGTGGGATCAAGCAGTCTTGACTGCTACTCACTTAATCAATAGGATGTCTTCGAGTGTGTTGGAGTGGAAGTCACCTCGTGAGACACTGAAGGGAGATAACGGGGGGAGGGGGGGAAGGGGGCTACCATTGAAGGTATTTGGTTGTGTATGTGTGAAGGACAACAGACCATCGGTTGGGAAGCTAGACCCTAAGGCTGTGAAGTGTATATTCGTGGGATACAATGTCACCAAGAAAGGGTATGTTTGCTGGAGCCCGGTGGAGAAAAGGCTGTTTGTCAGCATGAATGTGCGATTTCGGGAGCTCGAGCCGTACTACACATTGGGGGTTACTTCACCTTTTGATGACTTGCCTGATACTGGAGGTATGAGGGGAGAGGGGGAGAATGGTGAGAGCTCAATGGGGTCAATCCCAATTTCGATTCCGTACTCAGAGGAGGAGGATGAAGACGAAGAGGAGGAGGAGGAGACAAGGGGTGTTAGACCTACAGCTCAGAGGGAGTTGCTTACATACAGTAGGAGGGGTAAGGAGCCAGAGGTGCCTAATTAGTAACACTGCCAGCAGGGAAAAGAACAGTGGGATGCAAGTGGGTGTTTACCGTGAAGCAGAATCCAGAAGGAAATGTTGAACAATACAAGGCACGACTGGTGACAAGAGGGTACAGGTAGACATACGGCATTGACTACGATGAGACTTTTGCACCAGTGACGAAGATGAGTACTGTTCGGATGCTGATTTCTCTGGCAGTAAATGGTGGATGGGAACTACACCAACTGGATGTGAAGAATGTGTTTCTTCATGGAGATCTAGTAGAAGAGGTGTATATGGAGATACCACCTGAATGTGGCACATGACAGACAGTGAGTAAGGTCTGCAGGCTGAAGAAGTCTCTGTTTGGGCTGAAGCAGTCCCCTCGAGTATGGTTTGATAGGTTCAGAAGAGTCATGATTGGTATGGGATACAGACAGATCAATGTCGACCATACTGTATTCTTTAGAAGAAGTGAGGGTCACATCACTATGCTAGTAGTGTATGTGGATGACATGATCATCACAGGGGATGATGAGAAGGAGATTGCTCAGCTTAAGGTAAGATTGAGCAAAGAATTCGAAGTGAAGGATCTAGGTCAGTTTCGATACTTTCTTGGGATAGAGATAGCTCATGGACCTAAGGGGATTGTCCTCCTCCCAAAGGAAGTATGCACTGGATCTTTTTGCAGAGACGGGGATGTTAGGGTGCAAGCCTACTACTACACCGATTGATCAGAGTCTCAGGCTGAGTGCTGAGGCAAGAGAACCTGTTAATCGTGAGAGATATCAGAGATTGGTGGGCAGGCTAATCTAACTAAGTCACACACGTTCAGACATTTTATTTGCGGTAAGCGTGGTGAGCCGCTACATGCACGACCCGAGTAAGGGTCATATGGATGCAGTATATCAGATACTGAGATATCTGAAGGGTACCCCTGGCAAAGGACTAAGATTCAGGAGAAGCAGTCATGTGAACATTGAGGGCTACTGTGACTCAGATTGGGCTAGCTACGGAGATGATCAGAGGTCTACCTCAGGGTATTGTATATTTGTAGGAGACAACTTAGTTTCCTAGAGAAGCAAGAAACAATCTGTGGTGGCGAGATCAACAGCTGAAGCAAAATACAGAACCACAACCTTAGGGGTTGCGGAGTTGATGTGGCCGAAGACCATGTTGGTAGAGCTGAACCTTGACCAAGGGGCTAAGATGAGTTTGTGGTGCGATAACAAGTCAGCTATCAGTATCGCCAACAACCCAGTTTAGCATGACAAAACTAAGCACATTGAGATTAATAGATTCTTCATCAAGGAGAAGCTGAACAGTGGGCTACTGGAGTTAGGTCATGTTCCAACTAAGGAGCAGGTTGCAGACTGCTTGACTAAAGGGCTCAGCTCAGTAGATCTACCTAGAGGGTGTGATAAGATGGGCTTAATAGATATCTTTCGCCCATCTTGAGGAGGAGTGTTGAGAAGGCAATGTAATTGAGAAATATTGGAGGGTTTTTGTGTAAATATGTGTGTAAGGTGTAAGGCTATATAAGCCAAGCTATTATATCAATAGAACATCTTTTTGAGCCCTATTCTTTCTTCAGCTACTTTGATGTTAGTTATATTTATGTTGTTCTTATTGTATTTGAGTAGGTAATGTAATGGTGTTTAATGTAATGTTTAATGTAATGGTGTTATATTTATGTTGTTTTTGTTTAAACGAAATGCTTACTGAGCAAATGCATGATGTGCTTATTAACAACATTATATGCAAATATGGCAACAATTTTCTGTATTTTTGTTGCAAAAACACTCTGTCATAATACAAACCTGATAGTGACTATAACATATGATCCATATAAACCACCACATAACAAACAAGTAGCCTTGCATAAACAATCGGAATTTGTCCAAACATATTACAAAGTACAAATAATAAAAAACAAGCCAAGAACAATGTCATTAACACTGTCATATTAAAATAGATGTCTCATTATAGAAATTACAAGCTTTAGTCTCATCCCACTTGGTGTATTCTTCATTATTGTTAAGTTGTAAATTGTGATTGATGATTTTGGTCTACAATTTCAGATGCACTTTGAGTTTCATTCATCACAATAGGTGATTGGTTAACAGTTGGATCCATGAAGACCATCTCATCATTGACTAACAGTTGGATCCATGAAGACCATCTCATCATTGACTAACAGTTGGATCCATGAAGACCATCTCATCATGTTGTCTCTACAAAACACCAAGGCCTTAAGGTACTCTTTGTTGACTGCTCCTCCCCCTTCCACCACCTCTACCTCTTCCTCTTCCTCTTCCTCTAATAGGTTCTGTTGTCCGAGATTAAGCTTCATATTTACAAACAAAAAATAAAATTAACTTAAACATATAGCTTACAACAAACTAACAACTTAGTTGTCTCCTTTACCTTGCTGTGCATTTTCACTCATTGTAGACCTATTCCTGATAAATAACCGAGTTTTAGGAATTGGATTAGTTGTTGTCAAATCACCTGTTGATAAACCAACTCTAGTTTTGCTTCCTCTTGGCCTTCTTCTTTTTCTTTTTTGACTTGAATCAATAGTGTCATTGTTCTGAGCTTGTGCATCCTAAAACTTATAAGTGGACTTTAATCAATAATATTGATTTATAAACCAACTCAAGTACAATTTTAAATTAGTTAATTACTTGTTGAGTTGAAGGTCTTTGATTCCTTGGTGGTGCAAGTGGACAATGATTGGATGCTTATTAGAATGTCAATGACTATACCTTTGAGGGATTCCTACCTTGATGGTTTAGAAGTGTTCTGTAGGCCTTCAGATGGGTCTCTCCTCCTTGTTGTTTTTGGTCTTTTCATCTCTCTTAACAATATTTAGAAGCAGCATCATGCCTTCCCCTTCTTTGTCCCGGTATTTATAGCCTTCCATTGAGCCCAACAAATGTTCATATGCAAGTAAGTAGCATTGACCCTTATAACAATGTGATACATATTCCTCTGGTTTCCTCCTCAGGAATAAAACTGCACTTACAGCATGTGTGCAAGGGATTCGTGTCAACTCCCACACCCTACAAGAACATGTCCTCTTGCCTATGTCAAGTTTATGGCTTACATGTTTATAGATCACTTCAAAACCATCATTATTTGTTGAGTCATTCGAACGTACTTTCGATCAAAGATAGCCTAATATGCACTATAGGGGAAACTGTACCAACAAATTTATGTAATAGCATCTTTTTTTGTTGCATCCCTTTGATCAAAGATAGTCTAATATCCTCTAACATAGATTCTATATGCTTAAATCTTGCAAGTAAAATGAAGGAGTTTGTTTCAGACACGTTATTATCTAGGGAACACATTGCCTATGGATCTTGAAATAAAACTTAGAAAATGTATGCTGGTCCTTATCCATGAATCATCATATGTCTTCCCTGAAAGACCCCTCAGCTTGGGTGCTTCATATGCAAACTCCCCCATTGTAACTGCTTTTGTACATTTTCAAAATTGCCTTTGCAAAACCCTGCCATTGTGAGCCTTTCTCCAGTTAGAATACGTGTCTTGCACATTGTCTATGCTCCACTTCTGGCCACATTTAATGAATGGCACGTACAAGGCCTTATCACATGATAACATATATAAACTGTCAATTGAAAAATCTAGCAACAATTTAATTTGAAATCTAAATTATTTCATATCTTTTGTTGATCTGACATCACAGTTCATCCTTGACCATCCCCCGTTTTCAAATCTGCATTCAAACAACTAAGAAACCATTGCCAAGAGTACTTACTTTCTCCCTCAACCACAGCCCATGCAATTGGATACATGTGGTTATTTCCATCTCACCCAACAGCACTTTGAAACTGTCCTCCACATGAATGCTTGAGAAAACATCCATCTAACCCAAAGAACCACTTACAGCGACGTACGAAACCTAATCTCATTGCTTTAAAACAAATATAAATTCTCATGAATATAGCTGGTTGTCCTGGTTGTGATTCGTGGACCTTTAAAACGGCTCTAGTGCCTTAATTTGATTTGCACAACTCTCTTATATAAGGCTTGAGCAATCTATACTGCCTCTGCATTAAGCTATGCACAGCATTGAATGCCTTGTCCTTGGCCCTCGCATATTTCTTCTCATTTATAAATACTCCAAAATTTGTTCTCATATCAGCAGCTATTTCTCTTGGCTTCATTTTAGGATTCTTTAATTGTTGATCTAGGTAAGTTTGAGCAATATAATTCTCAGTTATTAGTCTATTCTTGAATGTCCTATTGCATGCATGTGTAGGGGATACATGCTTGATTTTCCATGCTATTATCTATGAGATCTGCTCTAGCGGTCAACTCCCAACTGTACAAAGAACATCCAATATGAAGCCTTTTTTATCATTTTTCACACTGTTTTAAAAACCTCCGCCTAGTCCGCTTAGGCGTACGCCTAGGCCTAGACGGTACTTAGACCGTCTAACTAGCGCCTAGCGCCTAGGCAGTATTTAGGCTGTTCACCTAGATTTTACAAGCGTTTAGGGGAACATTGTCTGCTTATGTGGATTGCACCCTGTAGGCCTTGATTGTGATTTTATGCGTCGTAGCCTACACATCCTCCAAATCCATTAACCTCCAAATATGAACACCTTCACTACCTCCTCCGACCTTCAGCAAAACCTCATCGATCACCACTTAAATGAAGAAAGAAAAAAAACGCCTAGAAACCGCTTAGGCGCCCGCCTAGACGACTAAGCGCTGGGCACCAAGTCCGACGCCTAGAAGCGCCCAGCGTTTAATGTAACATTGATTTTTCATATAGACCAAATAATAGTGTTTTTGCATAGAGTACATGAGTATAGCTTCTTTTTTGTACCTTTCTTGAAGTGAAGCTCAATCGAGATTCCAACTCCACCCGTTTCATGTCCACATCCTCATTGAAAAAATTGTACTTTATTGCCTCCTTCATTTTCTTTTTTCCTTTTAGTACCAACCACTACTTCATCTTCACTTGGCTCCAAAACATCCTCATCAGTATCTCTCTGATCTGATTCATACCCTCCTCTATAAGATGTCCCTGTATTTAAGTCATTTTGCATTACTTGGCATTGCTCCTTTTGCTAGGACCAACTACAATCAAACCTTCAATATCATCATTATCTTGTTCAAGAGATTGATGCACATTTGGTTCTCTTGGCTGTTCTGCATTTGCTTCTGTTGCTCTTTCTGTATTTGCTTTAGTTGGTTGTTCTTCATTTGCTTCAGAATATTGTTCCAAATTTGGTTCACTTGGCTGATCCACATTTGGTTCACTAGGCTGCTCTACATTTGGTTCATAGGATGTGCATGTGCTTGACTTGTCTATGCATGAGTTTCAGTTGCTTGTAAATCTATTTTACTTGGCTGATCCTTTTCAATCCTTGCACCAGAATTGAAAGCTATGTTACCCTTCTGTGTAGCTAACAGGGCAATATTCTTTTCTCTCATCTCATGAAGCTCCTCATGGTCACTATTCAATGCATTTTCTACTTCACTATCAATCGAGACATCACTTTCATATCTGCTTGGGATATTGGCTTCATGTTTAGAATGACCTTCCTCAGTCACCATCTTTTTCACCACTCTAATTTTGAACGTTTCAACCAACTCATCATTATCATCATCTATCATTTTAGTTGGATTAATTTTGTATGTTTCATCCTCTACGGAGTCACCATCATCAGTAGAGGATACATTCTGATCAATATGAGTTAGAGTGACAATATTTTTCCCCTTTTCACCACTTGATAATACTTTCCTAATAGGGTTTAACTTCTTTCTTTTAGATTTTATTTTCTTTCTCATAAGGGTTGCCTTCTTCTCTTAGGGTTAATCTTCTGTCTCCCTCTTAAGACACTAGCTTTTTTAGGAGTAGACTCATTGGAGTTAGGAACTTTATGCTGGTTAGCTTGCTTTGAAGGATCTTCAACTGGAGGAATATTCACTTCAATAGTTTGTTCAAAAAATAATTTGCAAAAACTTCAATTACTCTTTCCTAATGTGCATATTCCTTACATTTTGCTAAGTCTGTATCTAAGGGAAGAGGCATGATGGCTCCAACACCATCACTAAGTATGCCATACCATAAAGTGAAAGCATCAATATACCCATACTCTCTAATTTTTTCTCTCAACAAGTCTATTGTCAGAATGTCTTCCGCAATGAATCGCACGTCAAAGGAGCCACTAATTGATCTGACATTTGAAATTCAAAAGAACCACCATTTCTGAATTTAACCCTAATATTCCCACCCATCTGCATGATGAACAAATATAAAAATAAACTACAAACCACAATCACATTCTGCTCTGCTCCAAATCTTACAAAACCCCTAAATTTTTGAAAAACCGACTTCGATGTCATTTACATAAACCCTAGTATGTTAAAAATAAGACTCATAAACACTCCAAAATTACAATTTCACTTAATAGATAAACTTTTAAACACATTCACCATTAAGGACCAAGGTAATCTGAATATAGTCACCTTTGTCTTTTCGATGAGGATGATCAAGCACCTGCAGATTCTTAGACACCGCTTTCACTTTCCCACCATGAAATCCTCAGTGAGTTTACCGACAACTGCAAGATTGGTAACAATCTCGCTAAGAGTTCCGATCAATTGAACTTTTGAAACGCATGAAAATGATGCAATCTGTCAAATTTAGGGCTTTTGAAACATAGGAAAATTAGTTATTTCAGGTCATGTGCTCGGCACACGAGCAATTAATCAACTCTACGTCACTAATCCATGCCACATTAGTGTTTTCTAATGGTCATTAAGGGTCATGTGATGTTCACGTGAGGGGTTTCACGAAAAAACTTAACGCTGACCAAAATTTGGACCTAGGTGCTAACTTAAACCCACTTTAAATACAAAAAATGTCTTCAGAGACATTTTAAATACCAAAGTGGTAAAATGGGTCTTTTTAAATACAATTTGGTAGTTTAGCCATTATTATTTTAACTTGTATTGTGGAAAGAAACAATCAAAATTTAACCATACAAATAATTAGGGAAAACTTAACTAACAATTGAATGGTTTGGCCACTATATGCCCACAAAAAAACTTCTTTGGTTTTTGTTGGTATACAAGACTGAGAGAATCCAAATTAGAGGCACTGGTCGAATGTATCAACTATCTTCTTCATAATCAAGTGATTCATGCATTGTTTACATCACAATCATCATAATCTTAGCAGGACCAGGACAAGAGATGAACTTGATACTATTAGTCTCATTCCATGTTTATTTCACCCATTTAGACTAGACTTTGTGCAATCCCAACCTGATGTTTAGTTTACGTTGAAAGTAGGATTAGGCAAAATAAATTATCAATATCTCTCTGTTTTCACAACATAACAAATATATTTTCACCTATGTAAAGCATATCCACATTACCATGGTACTAATCATAAATTGAAATAAAAAATGTTTAATAAAAAATACATATTTATGTTTTCACAACATAACCAATATTGTCACAATGTAATCAACATTTTCACTGCATAACCAAAAGATTGAAATGTCATATAGAAAGATGCTAAATTCACACTAACATAAAATATACTACTAAAATTACTTCTCGATAAATTGTTTGGCAAATAACATTCTCATAAATTTCGCCATCCCTTCAGCTCCTCAAAACTACATCAACCAACTAGTTGTACTTGGCTAGCGCTACGATGGCTTAACTTGCTCTTTCATGTTCAAATTTGAGAGCTTGATTATCATCTTTGTATCTCATTTCTTTTCTTAGCCGATTCAAAGTATGCATCTAACTTTATAGCCAAATTGTCAATAAACATTTCAACATTATACAAGTGTAGAAGCTACATCAATTATAACTTCTAGAACATCGTTATTGCTTTTTAATTTTCTTCTTCCACTCCAAAAAATCTGAAAGATAGGAGGTGTAGATCAATCTCAAACACAAGCAACAGGAAGAAGAATCTTAAAATGTGATACGGGTGTATTTTCTCTTCGGAACTTAGCGATCCTCATGGGAGCTTGAGGATAGATGATTCTCATGGTAACTTGAGAATAGAGGGGTAAAACAACATAGTGGTACGCAGGTTGAAGCGTGGAATAAGACGGCGAATCGAAGCATTCGGTTTTCAGCCCGTAAGTCGACTCATACATGTACATGAGTCGACTCATCAGGTTGAGTCGACTCATGCCTGTCATGAGTCAACTCACGAAACTCAGCCGTTTTATCGAAAATTTCCGACGAGTCGACTCACCTCATCATGAGTTGACTCATTTGGCATGAGTCAACTCATGCATGTTTATGAGTCGACTCATCGACGGTTTCCTGGTTCGTTTGGGTTTCTGTTTGTACGAATTCATGTAGGGTTTGGGCTTGGTTATTTACCACTTTGTCATCCACGTTGTTACACCTATATAAAGGATTGTTTTAGGGTTTTAAAAAAAGAAAAAAGCAACCAAGAGAGATTAGATTGTATTTGAGAATTAAGAGAGATTATTCTTCAATTCTAGTGAGATTGAGAGAGTTTGTAAACTATTTTATTCTCATAATTTAGAGAAAGTATTTTCCTTCGCCACCACTGAATTGTTTTTGTGTTCTTGTTATTTTCTTCCCAACCCACCTTTGATAATTCCGCGATCAAATGTGCTCGCACGGCGACTCGTATCAAGTTGGCATCAGAGCGATCAGGTCCTGTGAATGAGGCATTCTGTGTATGGTCCGGACTCGATCGCAATACAAGAAGCTAGGCGATATCCTTATTTCATTGGAAGGAGTCCAGAAATTAAGGAAGAAGAAGATGACTGAAGGAGATAGTTCAGCGAGGCTAGATGCATTGGAGAAACAGATGAAGACAATGAGTTTGACCCTCACACAGCTCGTCAATATCTTCTAAAAAAAGGACAAAAAAGAGGAATCTTCTTCGAAAGGCAAGAAGAAACTTATGGAGTCCGATGGAGAAGGCGAGGAATCTGATTCTGGTAGGGAGGCCGAGATTGTCAAAACTGTTCCGCATCAAGGGGGTAAGGGTTCTTACCAGAATTCGAAGATAGACTTTAAGATAGAGATTCATGTTTATGATGGGAGTATCAACGTCGAAAGGCTTGATGATTGGATCGAGCGGATGGAGACGTTTTTACCCTCTACGGATATTCATCCAAGGAGAAGCTTGTGTTCGCGATTTTAAAGTTTTTGGGGCATGCATTGACATGGAGGAAATCCTATTGCAAGCAGGAACAGAAGGCGGTGTCGTAAAACAAATTCAAGAAGCTACTGAGGAAGCAGTTCTACCCAGTAGGGTTCCTTGAGGAGCGTTGGAATAAGTGGTATGAATTGCGCCAAAGGTTTAACCAGACCGTTCAAGAATATATGACGGAGTTCCAGCAGCAGGCGATGGTTCTTAACATCGCGACGGAAGAATATTCCATTTTTATGAAGTATATGACGGGTCTGAATGAATATATCTGAAAATAGATGAAGTTGTTCACAGTGGAGTCCATGGCAGAAGCGAATGTGAAGGTCATTGCCATTGAGGGTAGGCAAAAGAAGGGCAATGAAACGAAGGGAGACTCCAAATAGACGGGAGGCAAGTCTAGTGGCTCTCAGCTTAAGGAAGAGAAGAAGAAGGGTGATTCAGGAAAGGCAGGATTGACATGCAATCACTACAAACAGACAGGGCACGTAGCTGATCATTACTAGAAGAAGTATCCTTATCTGAAGCCAAAAGGATTGAAGAAAAAAGAGGAGAAGTAGGCATATGTAGTGTAGGCGTCTAAAAATGCCTATAGGTGTCCGTACACAGCTCGAGACGGAGAGAAGACAACGAACATCATTATCCGAGTCTAAGAGGATTATCTGTCGTCGACAAGCGTATGAAGCGAAACGACGAACCAAATGACCCGCGCGTGTCGGTCAACACGCGCGCGTCAATCAGCTCGCGCGCGTCGGTCAACACGCGCTCGTTAATCAGTTTGTGTGCGTCAATCAGTTCGTGCGCGTCGGTCAACACGCGCTCGTTAATCAGTTCGCGCGCATCAATCAGTTCGTGCGAGTCGGTCAGCGCGCACTCGTTAATCAGCTCGCGCGCGTCGGTCAACACGCGCGCGTCGGTCAACACGCGCGCGTCAATCAATTTGTGCGCGTCGGTCAACACGCGCGCATCAATCAACACGCGCACGTCAACCAACGCGCGCATGTTAACCAACACGCGTTCGACAGTTAGTCCCACAACGAAGCGTGCAAGTCAACCAAATACGCGAAACGGGAGAAACTAAAATCGTGAAAAGTCGAAAAGTCAGAAGAACACACAGAAAACTAGATTCCCCGCGCCCGCGCGGGTCGGATCAGTACGACCCGCGCCAGCGTGGGTCGGATCTGACCGACCCGCGTAAGCATGGGTCAGATCCGTCCGACCCGTGCCCCCCCGCGCTGTTTCGACCCCTGGACCTGTTTTTTGATTTTAAAACGTTTTTTCGCACGTCTTATCTGTTCCAGGGGTTCCTAACTGACTTAATCTCATCTACAAACATGGTTAGGCCGTTATCAACTGAAGATAAGGCCAAATCCATCGTTCTCATCCGAAAACCCCCCAACCGAAGCCTATAAATATAGGCCTAGGGGCTCATTTCACGGGGACGATTTATTATCAAGAGGAAAAGGTGCTGTCGAACTCCAGAGCCAAGAGTCATAAATTTTAACAAGGGTTAGCGAGATCCCGGCGAACTCCAGCATAAAGGAGCTATTCGAAGGATCTGAAGTCCGTACGTCCGTTCCTTGAGATTATGCTTTATCATAATCTCGAGAAGAGCTACTGATTTTGCTTGGTCGATTTCAGCGCTTCAATCAAATACTCGATGAAGGCGAAGCTCTGCCTAATTTTTTATCAATCGGATCCAGATCTAAGGCGGTCCACGAATATCAAAATCTTCGGCACAGGTAAAGATCCCGCACAAGCAGAAGACCGATAAACAATCTCCATGCGTTTGTTTTGACGAGAGTTGTAATTTTTATTTTTATTGTGTAAGAGTCTTATAAAAAGACTTTTTTTTGTTTTCATTATAACGACTGAAGTTGTAATGAATACCGCAATGAATACATCACCTTTTGACGCAAACATGTAGTAGCTCAAGGTCCTAAGGAAGTTCCCGGGATGACAGAACCCAATAGCAGTCTCAACCTTATAGCGGGAAAGCAGACCACGACTGAGGACGAAGACCCGAGGGAGCAGCTCTTTGTTTTGAAATTGCAGGTAAAGACCAGCTTGGTTGATGCCATAGTGGATCCAGGAAGCCAGAAGAATTTGATATCTGAGGCATTGGTTCAGAAGCTGTGATTGAAGACGGTTAAACATCCGAAACCCTATCCTTTAGGGTGGATTCAGAAGAAGGCGGGATTGAGTGTGGTCAACCAATGCACTTTCAGATTTGCACTCCACGAGTCGTATATTGACGAGGTCATATGCGACGTCGTTCCGTTAGATGTTTACCAAGTAATATTAGGCAATCCTTATTTGTGGGATATGTTTGCGGTTTACGATAGGCGAGCCCAGAAGTATACGTTCACCAAAGATAGCGAGTAATTTATCTTTCGTTCGGCATCTCTTCCACATGAGATGAGTTTGGTGACAGTAACACAGACGAAGAGGCTAGTGAATGCGAGCAAGAGGTTTGTATTGTTAGTCATTAGGCATTATGAGGAGCAGCTGAGTAAGGTGTGCTTGACTACTTTGAGCAAGTTTCAGGAGGGGGATGATAGGTTGAAGGCCAAGGACGTGGACTTGTTTTCGGAGATCACAGGATCACCACCACGACGGGGGGTGGAGCATGAGATTATGTTGACCGACGAGGGTTCTTTGCCGAATATAGGTCTAGACCGCACATTTGTAGAGGAGTCTGAGGAGATCAAGAGGCAGGTTCAGGGACTTTTAGAGACAGGAGTGAGTGTGCCGAGTTGCTCTCCTTACGGGTCACCAGTATTATTGGTGCCCAAATAGGATGGAGGTTGGCACATGTACGTGGATTACCTGATGCTCAACAAGATAATCATCAAGAATCGATACTCATTACCTCGGATTGATGATCTTATGGACCAATTGGAAGGAGCGAGGTTTTTCACAAAGCTGGATTTGAAGTCTGGTTACCATCAGGTGAGGATTCGGGAGGATGACACTTGAAAGACTGCGTTCAAGACCAAGCAAGGCATGTTCGAGTGGTTGGTGATGCCGTTTGGAAAGTGCAACGCTCCGGCTACCTTTATGAGACTTATGAACGATTTGTTGCGACCATTTATAGAGGATTTTATGATGGTTTATCTCGATGATATCTTGGTGTATAGGAGGACCTAGGAGGAGCAACTTGTTCATGTCGAGAAGGTGTTTGAAGTGCTACAGAACGGACAACTGAAGCTTAACGGGAAGAAGTGCGAATTCGAGAAGGACGAGTTGGTGTATCTTGGGTTCATTGTGGGGAAGGCCAGCGAAGGATAGATCCACACAAGGTGGCGGTAATCACGAAGTGGCCGCACCTAGGACAGTGACGGAGGTGAGAAGCTTCATGGGGGCGTGCCAGTATTTGCGCAAGTTCATTCGACATTTCTCGACTTATGCAGCACCTTTGCATAGCCTTACGAAGGCGAAGGTTCAGTTTGAGTGGGGGAGGACGCATAAGGAAGCTTTTCAGTTATTAAAGAGGAAGATCTCGGAGGCACCGGTATTGGGATTACCGAATTTATAGAGGACCTTCGAGGTAGAGACTGACGCTTCTAGTTATACTATGGGCGCTGTGTTGATTCAGGATGGGAAGCCGGTGGAGTACCATTCAGAAATGTTTACGGGTGCTATTCAGAACTACCCCACCTACAACGAGGAGTTTTATGCATTTTATAAAGCAATCAAGCATTGGCAGGTATATTTGTTAGGAAAGAAGGTGGTTGTGCACTCAGATCACAAGCCATTGGAACTTTTACATGTCCAGACGAAGCTACAACAGGCACGACACATGAAGTGGATGTCCTATTTGATGGCGTTCAATATCATCATTAGGTACAAGAAGGGGACGACGAACAAATTAGCTGATATGTTATCTCGCCCACCCGTGAGAGCTCTCTTAGTGGCGACGCGCATTCAGCCTGTGGTTCCTTTGGAGTATGTACAGATATACACATCCAGCCGAGATTTCAGCAGTGTGTTCGAGCAGGCGAAGACTGGTCGAAAGGGGGAGTATGAGATTGGTGCAGATGCTTTGTTGTATCGAGGGACGTCGTTATGCATTCCGGGGGATGGCGACCGATTGTAGTGGATTAGAGAAGCCCATACATCACGTGTGTAAGGTCATTTTGGGATTCAGAAGACACTTCTCAATCTACGGCGCTATGTCTTTTGGCCGAAGATGTTAGAGGATGTCACTAAGTATATTGGAGGGTGTAAGCTATGTTGTATATCGAAGCCTTCTAATAGGAAAAGGGGATTGTATCTACCATTACCGGTACCGTCGAGACCGTAGGATAGTATTTCTATGGATTTCTTAGGAGGATTGCCGACTAAGTACGAGAATGATTATTTGTTCGTTGTGGTGGACCGGTTCAGTAAGATGGTCATCTTAATTCCTTGTAAAAAGACCGTGACGGGAGCGGGTGCGACGCAATTGTTCTTTGAGCATGTGTGGAAGCATTTTTGATTGCCGAATTCGATTATTTTAGATCGAGATAGCCGGTTTCTCGGACACTTTTGGGATTTTTTTTGGACCTTGATGGACACTAGGTTGAAGAAAAGCACGATCTTTCATCCACAAACCGACGGACAAACAAAGATAGTTAATCGGACTATGGTACATATGTTGAGAGGATACAATTCCAAGCATCCCAAGACTTGGGATGAGAGCTTACCATATCTTTAGTTTGTATTTAATCGGGCTATTCATGGATCTTCGGGAAAGTCACCGTTTGAGACTTGTTATGGGTTTTTACCTCCGAGTCCGTTTGATCTCGTGTTTTCCAGTGAAGCTACGGCCGACAGTAAGGAAGGGATGAGAGACAACGTGCTCAACGATTTCTGGAGAAGATTGCACATATTCATGCCATGATTGAAGCTCAATTGAAGAAATCACAAGCCAAGTACAATGCGAAGCATGATCAGCGTCGGGTTTCTTGTAACTTTGGCATAGGCGACATGGTATGGCTGAAATTGAGTAAGGAGAGGCTAAAGGGAGAAGGGAAGAAGTTAAAACCTATATGTTATGGTCCGTTTTGGATTCTCGATCAGATTGGTGACAACGCCTTCAGGCTGGATTTGCCACCTTATTTAGGCATATATTCGGTGATCAATGCCGAGTATTTGAAGTTGTTCGAGCCTCCATTGCTGGATGATGAAGGTGACGACAAGGTGATCTTGTCGCATGTTGAAGACTTGTGGTTTGATAGAGATGAGCCGCTGAAGAAAGATTGCATTTTGAAGCGGAAGACGATCATGACGATGTGGGGGACGAAGGGGTCGTTTCTCATTGGACGTCAAGATCAAGTTCCTAGCAAGGCTAAGTGATTCAATAGGAAAGGAGAAGCTCGTGAGTTTCTTCAGCTGAAGTTCTAACTTGAACGGGACTTCAAGTTCCTAAAAGGAGGAGCCATGATACGGGTGTATCTTCTCTTCAGAACTTAACGATCCTCATGGAAGCTTGAGGATAGATGATACTCATGGTAATTTGAGAATAGAGGGGTAAAACAACACAGTTGAACGCAGGTTGAAGTGTGGAACGAGATGACGAATCGAAGAATCGAAACATCCAGTTTTTAGCCCGTGAGTCGACTCATACATGAGTCGACTCATCAGGTTGAGTCTTCTCATGCCTGTCATGAGTCGACTCACGAAACTCAGCCGTTTTATCGAAAGTTTCTGACGAGTCGACTCACCTCATCATGAGTCGACTCACTTGGCATGAGTCGACTCGTGCATGTTTATAAGTTGACTCATCGACGGTTTCCTGGTTTGTTTGGGTTTCTGTTTGCACAAATTCCTGTGGGGTTTGGGTTTGGTTATTTACCACTTTACCATCCATGTTGTTATACCTATATAAGGGATTGTTTTAGAGTTTTAAAAAAAGGAGAAAGCAATCAAGAGAGATTAGATTGTATTTGAGAATTAAGAGAGATTATTCTTCAATTCTAGTGAAATTGTGAGAGATTGTAAACTATTTTATTCTCATAATCTAGAAAAGGTATTTTCCTTCGTCACCACTGAATTGTTCTTCCACTGAATTGTTCTTGTGTTCTTGTTATTTTCTTCTCAACCCACCTTTGATAATTCCGTTATCAAATGTGCTCGCACGACGACTCGTATCAAAATGAGCAGTAATGATGGATTAGAAGTTACAGATGATGCAGGTTACAATATGGCTGAAAAGTTAAATCTGGCCTTTGAATCGGCTAAAAAATAAAATAAGATATTCAAGGAGATGATGGAACTCACAAATTTAGACATGAAATAGTAAGCTAAAACCACTTCAACGCTAGCCAAGGACAACTAGTGGGTTAATGTATTTTGTAGTTTTGAGGAGATTGAGAGGAAGGAGAAATTTGTGAGAATGTTATGTGCCAAAGAATTTTAAATTGAGGAGAAATTTGGAGAGTATTTTGTAAGTACAAATTAGCATGTTTCTATATGATATTGTGAAATTTGAATATTGGTTATGTTGTGGATATTGGTCATTGGTAGTGATGTGATAACTTCCTGTCCACTCATCTAAAGGTGAGTAATCAAGTAGGAACCATTTCAAGTGGACAACTATATATGAATACAGTTTATTCCTATTCTCGATCAGTACTATGGTAATATGGATATGCTTCTGTACAGGTGATGATATGGTTATATTGTGAAACAAGAATATATCATTAATTTATTTTGCCTAATTCTATTTTCAATGTGAAGTAAACATCAAACTGGGATTTCAGAAAATCTAGTCTTAGGACTTTAATAGGTGAAGTAATCATGGGACAGGATGATTGGTCTTAATCTCAGCCCTTGTCCTAGTCAAATTTCACTAACATAAATATTTCGTTTTCCCCCCTGAAATTTTACTTCTAATCTACTTTCCCTCATAGTTATGGAGTATGGAATTATTATTGTCTTGTACAATAGAATTATGATATAAGCTAACATGTAAAAATTACTTCAAAGGCCTCGGATTTAGCGGGTGGTATGGATTGCACATGTCGCACGCATCTAATGGCATGGATTGCACACATATTGTCCAATCGTCAGTTTAATATTTTGTTTTCATGATTAACTTCAAGGTTGTGGATAGCGGATAGCGTCGCATAGCAATGAGGCACCGCTAAGATTATTTGCGGCAATAGCAGCAAAAAAGTGGCAAAAAACACAAAGTTTAAAAGTAGTCTAGTTTCAATGTGTATAAGTATTCAAAAAATAAGAAAAATCTAAAAATTCTACAAATCATGCAATAACTGATTTAATAACTAATTACCCATCAATTATATAATTAGAATGACATAAGCCACACAAAAAATAGAGAAAAAAGCAGAGAAAGTGACAAAGTTAAGGACTTTGAGCAAAGGAAGCGACGGAGTTGAGGAGATGTAGTGGAGGAGGCAGTAGAGTTGAGGAGTTCTAGCGAAAACAACAAAGTTGGCAGAGGGAGTCAATGGAAGCGAAGACCAGAGAGGAGTTAGGGTTACGATGTTGAGCAGAGAGGGGTTATCAAGAGAAAAGAATTGGGTAGTAAGTGGAGATGAAGGTTAGGATAGGGTTCAGGTAGATTTTGGGTCAAGTTTTATAAAAAGCACTTATCTAAGCAATCAACAACATTTTTAACCGTTATTCAGCACTTTTAACTGCTAGTTAGCACTTTTGAGCATATTTTACCGTGAGTAAATAGCCTTCATGGTGCTATTTTTGCCCGCTTTTAATGAAATCGTTGCGGGAGGGTGCCACAATGGCTACTGCAGCTGCAATTTCGTCGTGATTTATAACACTGGTTAACTTAGAAATAGATCTATATACCCAGAACCGATATTACCTTCTTTGAGAACAAACCAAGTCATGTTGCTTTTGATAAATCCTTAGACCCTCCTAATGACTATGACTACCTTATTGTTTAGGAAATCACAATGTTCCTTTGAAAACTATTGTACAAACTGATTTACCATCCAAGTATGCGAAACCAGCTCAGGTTTATAAAAGACGTACTGCTCCGCAACCTGGGTCATTGTCCAAATCCACCAAAAATTTGATATACTAGCAAGTCAAAATTTGACAATACAACCAAGTGCTTAGCCTACTGATGATCTTCCCATTGGCCTCCGAAAGGGTGACAGGTCTTATTCTCGGTATCCTCTTACACATTATGTCTCGTACTCTTCATTATCTCCATCATATTATTCTTTAATACTTCTTTGGATTCTTACCCGGTTCTGAAGAATTTGTCAGAAGCTCTAACTCAGGTCGGATGACAACAATGCAAGAAGAGATGACAGCCTTAGAGCGAAATGAGACTTAAGATCTTGTTTTACTACCACCAGGGAAGAAAGCGGTTAGCTGTAAATGGGTTTATACTGTCAAAATAAACCCCGATGGCTCTCTAGCTCGTCTCAAAGCTCAACTAGTTGTGAAGGGTTATTCACAAAACTATGACCTTGATTATATCGATACATTATCTCCTGTAACTAAGATGACATATGTCCGTATTTTTATTTCGCTTGTTGCTCGTTATCACTGACCACTACATCAGTTGGACGTTAAGAATGCATTTCTTAGTGGCATTCTTGATGAGGAGGTTTATACGGAGTAACCACCAAGTTTTGTTGCTCAAGGGGAGTGTGACATGGTTTGCAAGTTAAAAATATCCCTCTACGGCTTGAAGCAATTTTTGAGGGCTTGGTTCGAACATTTTGCAACAGTTTTTCAGACTTTTGGTCTTCATTGAGCTTAGAAAGATCACTTAGCTTTTTAGAGATTTCAAAGTAGGAAGCAGATCCTTTTGATTGTATATGTTGACGATATTGTGATCACCCGTGAAGATGCACATGTCATTATTTATTTGAAGAAGTACTTACAGCAACACTTTCAAACCACGAAACTTGGATCCTTGAAGTATTTTTTGGGTATTGAGGTGGCTAGATCAAAGAAGGGAATTCTCTTATCTTAGAGAAAATATGTACTTGATATATTGCTAAATGCTGGAACATTGTAAGGCCATTGACTCGCTTATAGATGACAAAGTCAAACTACTACCAACTAAGAGGGAGCCACTACTAAAGAATACTGACGAGTTTGTAGGAAAACTAAACTACCTAACAGTCACGAGACCAGATATTACGTTTTCTATTAATGTGTTTCTCCCAGCACTTAGTAAACCTCATATAGAAGCTATGAAGAGGATTTTTATGTATCTCAAGAAAACTCCAGGAAATGAAATACTATATTCAGAGAGCGGTCACACGAGAGTTACAGGATTCACAGATGCATATTAGGCAAGTCCTCCGGAGGATAGACAATCAACTACTGGGTATTGTGTGTTTCTTTAAAGAAATCTAATATCATGAAAGAATAAGAAACAGAGTGTAGTCTCTCGATCTCCAGCTAAGTCTGAGTATCGAGCCAGGACGAATTTGAGTCATTTGACTTTTGGGCTAATCTGGATTATAGATATATTAACAGTGATTGGTTATCCTCAGGAGTGTCCTATGAGCTTGTATGAAGATAACAAAGCCGCCATTCACATAGCCGAGATATAGTATTTCATGAGAGGGAAAAACACATAAAGGTTGATTGTCACTTGATTCGTGA
Organism: Asparagus kiusianus; assembly: GCA_022839385.1. NCBI lineage: Eukaryota > Viridiplantae > Streptophyta > Magnoliopsida > Asparagales > Asparagaceae > Asparagus > Asparagus kiusianus. The sequence goes on along the minus strand of BQKN01065918.1, from coordinate 145,103 downwards.
GAAGATTGAGATGGGAATCATCAGAACCAAGCATATACCATCAGAACATCAACCTGCAGACATTCCCACAAAACTTCTTGGGAGAACACTAATGAATTTTATTCGTAACAAGCCTGACATGTATGATACGTATGCTCAGCTTGAGGGAAGTGTTGAGAGAGTTGTTTATTCCTTGTTGTTTAGTCTCATATTGCTTAGGGACAAATTCCTTTATTTTCCAAAACACTACTAATAACATCTAAGAGAGAGCTAACAATCTCTCTTGAGGGTTTTACGTAAACACTAAGAAAGTTATCAAAGCTATTGAAAAGATACGTAGAGTTCTTATGCGCTGGTGTGATGCATAATAGTATGAAATCTAAAGTTTTATAGAGTTATGTTCGCCTTCCTAAAGCTAATGGTTGTCTTGGTCTATGGTGTTTGTTTTTGGTGAACAGAGTTATGATGCTTAAGCATGTTTGGGGAATTGTTTTGGAAAAAGACTCCTTATGAGTTCATTTGATTCATGGATTTTATCTAAAAAATCACAGCTTCTTGACTATTGATGCTAAGCCACATTTTTCATGGGTGTTTAGGAAAATCCTCAAGCTCAGAGAAGATGGACTGCTTTGCACTGATATAACTCACTCTGGGTACCATTGGGAAGGTGAGAAGCCCCCTTTTTCTTCTAGTTCTGCATACAGTTTACTCCTTGATGATCATGCTAGAATGGATTGGCATTGATTGGTGTGGAGCAAAATGTGCATTCCTAAATATTCTTATATTTTTCGGGTGACTTTCTAGGATAGATTACCTACTAAGAGTAAACTTATGAAGTATGGGGTGATTGATAATCATGTATGTGTACTGTGCAGTTTACATGTTGAGAATAGAGACCGCCTTTTCTTTGAGTGTGGTTTTAGTGGCTCTGCGTGGAGGAGTGTGATGAAATTTATTCAGAAGGATAATGCTCCCCTACAGTGGGATATTGTTTTGGCTTGGATGAGGAGGAATTGGAGAGGGAGTTCCTCAAATAATTGTATAAAGAGAGCTGCAGCTGCTGCTGTCATTTGCTATGTATAGAGAGTCAGAAATTCTTGATTTTCCAGCACAAGCTTAACTATGGAAGATTGCATACACTTAGCTAATTTTGACATCAAGATCCTATGCAGTGCCATTGAGAGGGTCAGACACTCAAGGAAAAATAGAGACTGGTGTAAAGCTTTACACATCACCCCGGAGTTTGTAAAGAAGCAGAGAACCTGAGTTTTTTTTATTTGCTGCAGGTTTTGTTTTGTTGTAGCTGATGCTGTTGGTAGGTTGTTGTGTATATTCTGCTTAATGAAGAATGTGTTTGTGAGAGAGTTTATATTGTACTGGGTTTTGTACGTGCACTACAATGCACTTTTGGTAGTAAAGGTTCACTTGCTTACCAAAATTATAAAAATAGAGCAATTAGATGATAATTAACAAGTTAGGCACACAGGCAGAGTAACCTATAGATTTTGCAAGAGAAGAGATATAACTATCTCAAACTCAAGGTCTTGGCCACAAACTGAAATTTCTGGCAGGAGGTTGCAAGTATCAACTTCATAAGTAACCTGATTTATGGGGACAAGTGGATAAATAGCAAAATGACATGAGGAGTAACTAACATTTCATTTGCTTCTTGGTATGTGTGACTTGATGCAACAGCCAAAACTTGACCACCTTGGTTAAATGCTAATGACGCCACACTGTTAGGATGCCTTCCAATCTGCATCAAACATATAATATGGTTATCCAAGTTATACACAGGTTGTCTTAGCATTGTACCGTGAAGAAATGCAAATCTTAAGATTAAAGTGCAAACGGTGGGCTACTGTTACTAGAAATAAATAAAAAGAGATACACCCTTGTACTTGCCATTCATATTGAATTATACGGGTCTAAATGCTGTGATACAACCAATTTTCTTTGCTTGTCCGCTACACAAACTGTGAGAATTCTGTGCTGTTAATAAGGACTAAGATTTTTGTTCCTTACCATTGATCTCAGAATTCATGTAGATTCTTATCATGGATTAATATCAAACAATGTGGGCAACAATTCTGCAGACTCATCATAGGCAATATAGGGAGTAAGATTTGTTTACTTTTTCTTCACTTATGTATTTATCTTTTAATATAATTTAAGAAGCATCTTCCTTTCTTTGTAGTTCAGGTCAAATCATTTATGATTTATGCTGTTATTTTAGGAAGTGAAATTGTTACTTTATTGATTAGAAGAAGTATGCATTTTAAATTAAAATGCAGAAAACTCATTCAAATCGAATATATATAGCCCTCAAGGGTTTTTTATGCTGTTATTCATATTCTGAATAGTTGCATCCTAGCAGCAAGACATAGTATATGGCTGTACTTGGATATTGCTCTCTGCATGCAAATATGAAACATTGATATCATTATTGAAAATACTATTACTATGTTTGACAAGAGATAAATCTCCAAAGTTAGCTATCATCAGTCACTTATCTAAGCATATGTCCTATACTCTAGCAACTTGTGCATTTGAATACAGATGAAAACACAAGTGTATAGTGGCATCATACACAATCAGAATAATGCTGCTTTTATTAGAGCCTGACCATGCCTAATTTTACTTGAGACATCAGTATAAGAAACCTCAAAAAAAAAGTACATCTGACTAATCTATTCCCAAGTGGCCATCTTACTAAAAGTAGTCAGCTAATTACAAGAATCAAAAGAGTTCGAGCTGAGCTACAAACATTTATTAATTAATCTCTTTAATTTTCACAGGAAACTTGGATGTCTCGACACTGTCAAAGTCAGATATAGGATAACAACATAGCATTCATATACATTAGATTTGCAGAAGAGACATCACATGATTGAACCTGAAAGATGAATGATCTACGTGATGAATTTTTTTAAAACATATAATGACACCTTATGGACTTCTGCTTCTCAAACGTGTGAAAGTATTATTTCCTTTCTGAATGCATATATAGAAGTAGAGCACATAAATCTGGTTCCTAGCTATGTATATTTTGACTGAGTGTGAAACCCATAGCTTTGTGTGAGGAAATGTTACCTCTATGAAGATAAGCGTGTGACCTGCTGGAATGTTATGTGATTCTGCTATTTGGTGCCAACTGTTAAATAACGAAGGGGGGATATATTCCTTGCATCGCAGGTGTCTTTGTCTAAGACGTGACATGCTAAAATGGTACAGAGCAATAATGGTTCTCTTTCATGTGTTTACTAGATCTGAATTATAATGTTCACATGTATTTTCACTTCCATATAGAATATGAAGCAACATATAGCGGAATTCGTATGTTTTTCCCTCCAACACGGACCTCTGTTTGACTTTCACAGACAAGCTAATGTGCTTGTCCACTTGGTGCTTCTGATATGGCATGTGGTCTTTAGCTTTTCACAGATCCGAAGACTCCAAACTTACTTATTACACTTCATTTACTCACCTGCAGCTTTTAAATAGAAAAAGGGTTCCATTTAACAATAGAAGTATTTGATACTCTAAAGATTGCCGACATCATTGCAGGTAGCTAGGTTTTAATAGGGTGGCGGCCATAAGCTTGAGAGCAGTTTTTCATACATGGTGACATTTGCACTACGCTGAATTCCACATGGAAAAAAGGATAAAAAAGAGCTATTCATTCTTAAAAATTCTCTTCCTCATTTTCTTCTGCTATTTAAAGTTGAAGCATCTGGTCGGTCTTTCTTACAGCTGTTTGTTACCACATGAAGAACTCTTTGTCATTTTAATTTTCTCTTCTTTTTTTACCGCTGGGAGGCTTACTAATGTCTCAGTTTACTGAAGAGGCAGTATCAACACTTACTGACTTCTAAGACAGAAATCTCATCTTGATCCACAGCCCTGGAACTCAAAGTGCATAAAGAAGAGAGGCCTTTCGACATTATTTTATTTTATATTTTCCAGAGAAGTGAAGTCAAATTATCCTTATACATGAAGTGACAATTTCTATCACTTTATTCTGCAAGACTCGATGTAATAGGGATGCATGACGACTGTAACTTACAAGAAAGCATTTTGAGAATCAAAGATGCATGAGCATAAAACATCTCAGCTGAACCCAATTAAACATAAAAGGTGGAGTATATAACTGAAGGAATACCTCAAACAGTCTTTTCCTACTTTCAGCATTCCAGATGATTGTGTGTCCTTCATTATCCCCAGTAACAAAAGTCTTGTTGCTGCATAAGCAGATCTTATATTTTTCAAAACTTTATTCATGAACACCATTTTGAAAGAATTAAAAAAGTTGAGGAGCATACAATGGATGGAATTTGATATCATTCACAGCAACAAGGTGAGACGATCGATCTTTCGACTTTGGATGACACCAAAAGGCATATCTATAATAATACATAGATGGAGTAAGTCACAATGGACAAATTTGTCAGATAAAAAACCTTATAAGGTCCAGACTGTCCAGTTGAAGTTTCCTGGAAAACATTATCTGCTTCCAAAAAAACTATATGTGATTTAAGAAAGCTTTTCACAGTGTAGCATTTGAAAACAATTTGCAGACATCTAGGAGTCAAACGTTTTTGCAGGGAAAACACTTATCACCAGAAAAATAGCATGACAGTCAACAGAAACAATAATAACCAAGAACTAACCCCATGGCGGAGTCCTCTGAAGGATCATAATATTTTAGCTCAACACATCCATCAATAGATCCCACTGCATATCCTGGATGAGTATAAAGAAGAGATAAGACGGTTGAAATGCTGATGTATGCATGATTGTTGCTGAATGAACAATAGGAGAAAGCATGTTTCAAAGGCCAGATAACTGCAATCTGTACAGAGACAACAGAACAAGATGTAACTCTCAGTTTACATAGTCTGTGAAGCTCTTTGTGCTACATCAGAAAGGCACTTTCAAGTTTATAGCAATTATTTGCCTATCCCAAAGTCATATCAAATTACACATGTGAAGATACCAAATATACAAGGAACTACAGCTCCCCTCCCCCAAACACACTGCTCCCACCTCAACTCCCCTTCCCTCACCCTCTCTGAACTCAGATAAAATAGTAGCGATAATAATAAACAGCTAAATAAATAAATAATCAGAACTATAGGTGTTTATTGGTAAATCATCAACTTTAAGATAGAAATGGCAAAAGAGAAGTTACCTTGGAAACTAGTAAATGGGTGAACACGCCATATCTGGTACTTTTTGCTGAAGTCTTTTGATTGGACTGGTTTTTCTATGTTGCGCAAGTCATAAATGACAACCTCTGTTCCAATAGCGACCAATAAATGAAGACCAGATATTGAAATGGACCACACCTCTGAATCTGTTGTTTTTATGCTTCTAGCATCTCCCTTTTTCATGTGAAAATCCCAAAACAGCAACTTTTTGTCCAGACCTGCAGTAATAACTTGGCCTGCAAATCAAAAGTCACTTGCCACTTGAAAAGCAGAATAAAGAATATGATCAGTACTATGATAGCTTCTTTTATTTTTGAAGAAAATCTGTAGTTATACTTTGTGAGGATTTAAATCCCTTCCTCTAGCATAGTATATGAGGATTGAAATCCCATAATCTTGCATGCTACATGAGGCTTTACCATAGGCGTACGATGGCCATCATGGCATTAAGATTGCCTGGTTAGTATTCATATTCGTAGCTGGCACTATTCATTAACATGAGAAACTTGGGCATCGAAATTCAATATATTCCTTTGTTTTTCTTTTATTTTATTGAGTACTCTGAGGTAAAGGGTAGCATGAAGGATAGTGATAGATGTGAGTGGAATGAAGACCAAAATGAAGTGCTGCCCACAAGCATAGAATGTGTCAAACATTTTTCTAAAATTACTTCATTGTTTTAGGAAACAAAAAGTACTTCTAAAACTTTACCACTTCAGGAAATGATATCAGCTAGTTCAGGGTTAAAAAAATGGCTACCATTGCTTTCATTATACGGATTCAATGTTCACTATATTCTTGAAAGCAGGAAGTTGAGGCCATCTTGGTCAAAGTTCAGATGTAATGTGGAATAATATCAAAGAAATCTGAAATGTACCAGGATCCAGTCCCACATATGGATAGCTTATTTTGTATGCTCACAGTGCCTCAATTAATAGTTAAATTTTTTTTGGATAATAATCTTCTGTTCAATGTAAGAATCTCCATACTTAATAGAAGTTACCATATTTCTTAGTATGATGAAAATTATAATGCAACCTCTCTCTATTGCATCTAGAATTGGTTAGTTGACCACATACCAGTTTGCTCAGAATATTCAACATATATGACCGAGTCGGCATGCTTTCCAACAACAGCTTGAGTGTTTGAACACAAATCATACCTGAGAACATTTATGAAAGACTGAAATGAATCGAGCCATCAGGTTGAAAATAAAACACAATTTCGTATGGAGCTATAGTTCAATTAAAAAATCTACGTTAATTTTTTCTTTTTTATTTCTCTTCAATATAACGGTGCCAAATAAAATTTCGGTGCATCTAAATAGGTGCCATTAGCTAATGCTGGTAAGAAACAGTCATTGATTAGCCATTACAAATGATATTAATTGGTTTTGTCTGACTAGATTAGTATGCTTAAAATCTATGCAACACAATCAATATGTCTTGAGCTGCACATTTAAATGTTTTACCAATAGAAGATGACTGACAAAAGGCTTTACGTGTAAGTACATTATCAGCATCCAAATAGCCACATTAATGGAAATAGAAATGTGGAGAGAAGCAACTAGAGATATAAAAAATGAGGCTTTTGAGTGGTTGATCGGCATCAAATAGGTTCCTCAAAAGGTGACATACTGCTGATTTGTGGTGCACTATGTGAAGGGTGAAACATAAGATTTACGTCTTTTGTTCATACGAGCAGTTGAAAAGGGTGTGATATTAGAATAGGAAGTGGAGAAAATCAATGAGCTACTGCACCTAGCATGCAAAAGTCTCATAACCTCTTTTTTCTTTTTCTTTTTTTGGGGGAGGGGGGATGGGGGGCTGGGGGGTGGGGGGGGGGGTCCATAAATAAACATAGTAAAACATGAAACAAAGCTAGACAATCAAACTTATAGATGAATGGACTCCAAGTGGAAGCTTTCTATCATGTACTTCCTAGTGGTGAAGACCCTCTTTGGCTTGTCATGATAATGAGATAAACTAAATTCTTAAGAAGCTAAACATTGCCAAAAGCAGCAGATGCAGCAGAAAGGAAAAGAAAATTAAATGGAGCATATTCAAGAAGTCAAAGAAAAGAGAAGTCTCAACCCAACTTGTGCATTTTGGGGAATAAAAAGTGACAATATTTCATTATTTTTTGGCAGAAATGATCATCCAAAACCAAAACATCATGAAAACTTGAGTTTCATAGGGGCCAATAGAAAATACATCTGTACAAAAATGACATAAACATCAAATTTTGCTCCCCACAGGAACAGTACGTTTTTTTGTCAAATTAAACTATATTTAAAACAAAATTATATTAGAACCCCAAATCTTCATATTTCTATTTAAACCCAAAATCTATTAACTTGTTTTAACTAACACCCTTTAATACCATCTTGGACCCCCAAACTATCTCTTAATTTCATATTAGGCCCAAAATCGTCATATTTCTCAATAACACCCCAACCCACACCCCCAAAAAAAGACACAAAAATCTGCTAATTCCAAGAGCTAACAATACAATGATAATGATTATGAAAAATTCTGACCAAGGAGTGCTATTTAAAGCAAATTAATTGAATTGGGGGTATTAATTGGAAATATGAGGACCTGGGGTCTTATATGAAATTTAGAAACAGCTCAGAATGTAATATGGTACTACTACTGCTACTGCTGCCACAGCCAAAAAAAAAAAAATCAAGGTTTGCATTTTTAACTAAAGATGAAAGCAAATACATCATAAAACTTTCACCTTCTTACGCATCCATCGGAGCCAGCAGAAAGAGCAGTGAACTCATCCTGGAAGCAGCAATCGAGAAGCGCTCCTTCTGATTGAGCTTCAAATCTCATCACGGACCCATCCACATCATACAGCCGAAGCATCTGCAACTTAAATCCTGAATAAAAATTACTTTTTTCACGAGAAAGAAACTGAAGCGAGATATTTAGAAGAACTTACAGAATCCCAAGAGGAGATGAGGAGATTGTTCGAGTTTGGGGCGAATCGGATCTTAGAGATCGAGTCTTCAATTGGTTTCTTGAGATCTAAACGAGATTTTTCCATTTTTGCTCCGTGACTTTTGCCCCAATTTGGGAGCAGTTTTGCTGGGCGTGAACAAAACCCTACTTTGAGTTTGGGCGGGAAAAAGGGTGAAGGTCCAAATGAGGGTAAATTGCTTCAATTGACTAGTCAAAATTAAAACAAAAACTGAACGGGAAAAAAAAAGAAAATTTTAAAATAAAGGGTTCGTTAAAAGTGTATCTCGTGAAAATAGTGTCAATACATAATTAATAATTTTAAAAAAAGAGAAAACGGGAGGTAAGCTGGCAGCGT